>PVIH01019599.1:0-34867 GCA_004025045.1 Sigmodon hispidus | reverse complement strand
ATGTGAAACTACAATGTTTTCCCTATGAAAATGTATTTACTGTATAAGAAGTATTAGGATTACTCAGACCATATGATTCTAAGTAGTACCCTTATAGCCATTACTGCCATAGCATTTAAAAGTTCTCTCTGTATAAAGAAAGAAGATAATGTGAGTGCAAGTGCCTGTGAAGGTATCCTGCTGTGTTCACCATTAACACCATAAAGCAGCAGTCTGGTCAAAGATGGTACTTAGAAAGCCTGGAGACATTGCCAGGTGAAGTCTACTGACAACCTCCCTTCAGTTCTTTTATTTTTCTCTCACATGCTTTGAATGAAAATGGCATGACTCATAGAAAATGAAATGACTCATAGAGAGGGTCGCTTTTAAAAGGCTGGTATTGTTGGAGTAGGTGGAGGAAGTAGTCACTGGTGGGGACAGGCTTTGATGTTTGTGATGCTCATGCCACACCCAGTAAGACAGTCTATTTCCACTGCCTGAAATCCAGCTGTAAAACTCTGAGGTACTTTTCTAACACCATGTCTGCCTGCATGCCACCGTGTTTATTGTCATGAAAATTATGAACTTAAACTCTGAACTGTAAGGCAGCCCCAAATAAATAATTTTCTTTGTAGCTGTTGCTGTGGTCATGGTGTTTTTTCATAGCAATGAAAACCCTGGCTAAGATACCTCAACAAGAGATTTCATTTTCTTCATCCTTTGCCTTTTCAGCTCTCTGTAAAGCTTGGAATTCCTTAGTGCATGTAGTCAGTTGTATCTAGTTCCACTTAATTGGAGTAAACAGTGGTGTTTAAACGCAGACTACAAAAAGATCAGTCTTTCCAATTAAACATAAATATATTACATTCTTGCTGAGAAGAATACCGAGGGAAAAAATAAGAAGTAAATTAGGAAATGGACATGCCTTTCCATTTCTCCCTTCTCTGTTTATTCTGAAAGCTAGTGCATATTTTTAAAACAGAATACACATTAATCTCTAATATCGTAAGATATTTGTATGCATTCATTTATGGAATTTTCAAGGCAGAGTTGCTTTTTATTTTCTTCTTTTCAAAGAGATGCAGCAGCACTAGTTGTGTTTATATCTTTAGGGAGGAAGGATTAGGTTTCATAAGGCTATCCTCTCATCAGCAATGATGACACTGAACAAATACAGTCTTTATAAAGTCCAGATGCTTTTCCACCAAGTGTGTAGCTGTTATTTCATACTGTGTATGCATCGAATTGACTCCAATGTCTCATGGATTTCAAAGCTCTTTTTTTCTTGTTGTTGTTACCTGAGACTTTTACCCATTTTGTAATATGCAAGCAATAATTTATGGCATTTGTTATTTAATTAATCATTTTTTAAAATTTTTAGCCATCCTCTCAACTCTACAGGCACCAGGATTTTCTCAAAAAATTAAAACAAAATAAAATTTCGAAAGTTCTAGGAACAGTGGTACCCGATCTTGGAGATAGAAATGGATGAATTGTGATAAACATGAATCCCTGCCCACCTCGCACCCCACCTTTGTTTCACTTTCTTTACATAGTTAAAAACAGTTAAATCTTTAATAGTTTAGTATTTAATAGTTAAATATTATTTCTGTATTCTTACAACCAAAAATACATAGCTTAGCTATTTGATCATGACTCAAAAACATTATCACCTTCTTGTCTGACTGGACTTTAGGTTACTGTACAAAGAACCTTTGGCTTCTGTTACTTTTTGTGCTATATGAGATCTGTGAACTTGGGGCTATCTCTGCCAGTATAATCTATTGCTCATTACTGTATTCATTTAATTGATTTGATAAATGTGTAATATCCTTGCAGAAACAGGTATTTCATAAGATATTCAGATGATCAATTATATCTTATCAATTTATAAAGTTTTCTGCTTTTGATATCTAATTTCTGCTGATTGGTTAAAGGGTATGATATAAACTTCTTACAACTAAAAGATTATGATGTTTTGTTTTATTGTCACCCCAGCCCTGGGAAAATGGTTAGGATGCAAAAGTATCCTCTTTAAAGGTCTAGTGTTCTCAGTTCATGTTTAGGCAGACTTTGTCACGATCATCTAGATGTAGCTTGTCACATTGTCATGAGACACAATTTCACAGGATAATTTCTGTGCTGTTGCTTTTGCACTATGTCTGCCCCATCTTAGCCAATGATCTCTGAGCTCTCCATACTATAGGTATTATACAAACTGACTAGGTTGTAATTGTGTATTTAGGAATACATATGTATAAATACATATGTAGATCAATAGATATGTATGTAGCAACAATTAACAACAACAAAAAAGAGATCTTAACTTGAAAAGTTTGATAGTTTAGTTGGAGAAAAGAAAAATTGATTATATTGCAATATCAAAAAATAAAAATTAATTAATTTAAAAAGTCAAATGTGTATTATAACATCTACACCAGCAGATCAAAGATGTTTTTATTCTCATTTGACTGATGAAAACAATTTTTTTTCTAAAATCATTTATCCAAAGCTGTTGCACAGATCATGCTTTTGTCAGGAGAAATATCTTTTAATAATCCATTTAAAACTTAGGCTACTGAAAAGTCTGCTTTCAGAAATGTGTCAATGCCTTCTACTTCCTACCCTCCACTTAAAATGATCTATTTTATGCTGTTTATCATCGCAGAATGAGACACATTGTCTACTTTGATGTCATCAGATTCATTGAGTCAAGTTCTGGTTATTGATTTTGTCTACTTGTAATCCAGAAGAACCCACCAACAGTGAGTGGCATGATTCCCTAGGCAGGGAGTATTAAATGTAAGCATAAAACAAATAAGATGAATAAAGTTGCAGATATTAATCCCTTTGTCTTTGCTCCTTATGGATGTGATTACTCCTGTTGTCTAGAGCTCCTGTTGAGGTGATTTTCTCAAAACAACATTCTCAGCTGTAGTATGTAGCATGTGAGCTAAAACAAATCTTTTCTCTTCTGAGTTGTTCTCTATTCCTTTTCCCAGAAAAAACCAAAGCTAATGACATTCTTGTATTTTTAGTAATATAAGCCCCATTTATTGAAATATTAACCTCCCTCTCTATTCTTTTTTTTGCAACTAAAATTCTTTAAAAACACCATCTATATATTTTGGTATTTTTCCCATTCTCTTTGACTTTCAACTTACATCTTTCAACTAAACTTAAACAAAATGACCACTGAATCCAGTAGGTAATGCCTATCTCATTATCTCAGAGTTCTTTCTTTAATTGGAATATTTAACCTTGTGCCGTTCATCACTATGTTCTTTAGACTGTCTTCTTTATTCTTCTGATAATTTAAATCTACATACATTCTCATCATCTTTTCCTTGACGATAGATACTGAGGCAACTTATTTAAGTGTTAAAGATCAGAGCTATTATTATATTGCACAAATTCTATTTGGTATTATATTAAAAACCTGGAATCAGATATTGGGGGGAAAAGCTGAAATATCAAAAAGATAGAGAAACAAACCAATGCCACTTCTCAGCTAACCAACTCCTCAGGGCCTGTCTCCAGAAATCCTCCAACTCAACACCACCTCCTCTGCAGCCCAAAAGGGAAGTAGCAGACCACGGGAAGAAGTTCTGCCTCCTGCAGCCTTCTCTTCTTTATTTCCCCCAGCTATTTCACTTCCTGACTCAACTTTCATGTGCTAGGATTAAATATGTATACCACCACCACTTGACTCTGTTAGGCCTTAAACTAAAGAGCTCCAGATGAATCTCTGCCTCTTGAATAATGGGATTAAAGGCATGGTTCACCATTTCCTGAATTTTATGGCTTGGCTCTATGGGTGGCTCTGTCCTCTGATATTCCAAACTATTTTTATTAAATATATAAATATCACCACACTACTACTAGCACATATCTATCTTGAATCCTGAATTCATAAACCAAAGTACTCCATACATTTATGTAGGATAGATGATATGTTTTCTATTTTGACATATCCAAAGACTACTAACACATATCTCTTCTGAACCCTGAATTCATAAACCAAATATACTCCATACATTTATATAGGATAGTTGATATGTTTTCTATTTTTAACATATCTAAAGGAAAATTCTGGAATCTCATTCTTATCCACCAGAAATCACATTTGTTGTTTTTGCTAGTTTAAGAACTGTATCACATACAAGATTACTTAAATTAGAAACCTCAAAATAATTATTTTATTTCTAATGCCTAGTTCATCCACAAAAGTGCTATGACTTTACTGGCCATTTATTTCAGATTCATTCATATCTCTTCATTACCACTCTCTAATCTACCATAAACTGTAATTAGCTTTCATGTGCTATTGATGGTGCCTACTAAAGAGCATTGCAGAACCCCATGCCTACCTATAACTTATTCTCTTTAATGAATACATTTGATTTTTGAAAATATAATTTGGCTGATTTTCCTCAACTAAAGCCTCCAGTACTTTCCATTTACAGCCGAATCAAAAGCAAACTCCTTAGTAGGGTCTGTAATGCATGAGCTTCCTTCTGTAAACTTTTACACAATATTTTCCACTCTTTTTTTTATTTACTCTCTTTAAAACAGAAACATAGTAAGCATTTTATTTTTATGTGTGTTTTTGGCTCCTTGTCAACTACTGCTGTTCCTGAGATTGGTTTACTTTACACATAAATATAAGAGTTTATCCCTAACAAGCAGTCTGTACCAACCTATAATCTAAATGTTGGAGTTATCATCACAATATCCCCCCATAAGTGCTTAAACAAGCTGTGCATAATTGTTTTTGTGTTGTATTCTTAGTAATTCTCAAAACATATAATTATCAATTTATTTCATTTCCTTGGATACAGCATTTCTATTCCTCAATGGAGTAAATCTTAGTAAATGTTAGAGCTATATCGATCTTATTTACTCTTATGTTCACAGCACTGGAAGTTGACAACAATCTCCTAATAAAAATGTTAAGTGGACCTTACTCTTCGTGCACACTATGTATTTTTAAATTTAGACAATTAACTATATGTTCTTTTTGGACCTCTCATGACTTTTCCCTACATCTCCAAGATTCTTATAACTGTGAGAATTATTTATATAGGAAATTCTGTGACTTAATTCTTGTTTATAAAATCATATAAAAATACCAAAACAGACTCCTTGAGATACTCATAAAACTTTCCAAATTACAGATATTGTAAACCTAGGTCACATTCCACTATATATTTTTCTTTTCTATGCCATCAAAGCATAAGTGAACAGATTATTAGGAAGATAGTATTCTAATTTCTTCTCTGTTTTTCTCCATTATTGTCAGTCATGATGCTATATAATGGGGTTGCTCAATGATCTTAACTGATGGTGTTAATGCAATATTTTCCTGTCAAAAATGCCTACTAACTATAATTTCCTCACCAAATACTCATTTTATTTATTCTTTTCTTAAAAGAATCACATTGTTTTTATTTTCCCCTATGTAATCAGAAATAAAACCATTCTGAGGTATGCAGATAGTTGCTACTAAATAATAGCTGTCATTAAGCTAACAAAAATTAAAATATGAGACCTAGTTAAATTATATTAAACTATGAAAAGTTTAAATTAAAATAGGAGGAATAAGGAATCAGCTAGTCAGTGACTGTACTTTCATTTTCTCACTCACTGGTCCTATAGCTAAGTATTGCTGCTACTTCCATCAGACATCTGTGAAAATAAAAGTCAGGAACCACAAGCCAGCCTCCTTACTTTGTATTCCACCATAATGACACCATCCTGCCTTGTGAAATTCATTTTCTGCATAAGTATCTGTTTCACTGTATTTCTAAACCTTATGCCATATACTCTGTTTTTATATAGATTTTTGTTTTAATTAAAAAAATGTTTTTAGAATGTGTTTATCTTTATAAAACCTCCAGAGTATTTTCTTAAACAGAAAGAGACATTGTCTCACTTACTGATATGATGTTAACATATTGAGTGGATGATTGCATAGAGAGATGGAAGGATTTTATTTTATTTAGTAACTTTCGCAGAGTTAGGCTGCCAATGACTTTGTCATTGCTTTTTGTTATTCTTATTTATTCCCCATCTTAAAAACCCTATTCTGTTCTTATACATTGCTCATGTTCTTGGGATTTCTATCTCAAGATTACTCAACTCTACACTGTAATCAGCTACTTTTATGGAAAAATGTTTTATACTAACCAATAAGACCATTTTCCCCAGACATATATTGTAGTTGGTTAATGATTAAACACAAGGGACATAAACAAAAACAATTATTGATACACTTAATACTCAGTCTTATGATTTGTCACCACTCAAGGAAAGAAACTAATTTGTCTATGTAAAGGAAAGAGGCAGCATGGACCAGAAAGATTACTATCATAAATACCTAAGTAGACAATTTGAAGTTTTATATCATTTTTCCTGACAACTTTTAGTGGTAAAAAATATTGATAGCCTTAAAAGTGTTTTTATATAACTTTTAACCAAAACTATGCATTTAAGTATACAATGTGGTATATATGTAAAATATTATTTGGGGGTTCTTGCATATTAACTTTAAATGTTAAAATTAATCAAAATGTGTATAGTCAAGATTAAACAGCTTATACTTTGGTGTTCCATATGGTGATGTTGAAAGAGATTTTATATAAGGTAATAAAGAATACTCTACTTATAGTCTGCCTGCAAAATAGAAAAAAATAACAAAATGTTGAATAAACTAAAAGTTCAAACTTTTGAGTCAGCTCAAAAGTATAGTCAGAACATTGTAAAAGAAATTACATTTTGCCCCAAATGTCAACAACTGTATATTACTGCCATTGAGCTTTTGTTTTGTCCAAGTGTCTTCCATATATATACAAATAAGGAACTCTGACTGTTAAGTTAGACAACATATTTTGTATTTTAAGGTTTAAATGGCAAGTAAGTGCATTTAAGTTAGACAAACTTTTTTTTGGAGTGAAAATAACTGATTATGTTCTACTCTGAGTAATACAGAGTTTAAAGTCAAATGTGCTACCTTTCAGCATTCCATTGTATGACAAGATGCTTAAGTTAATTTCTCACTATTTATCATATGTCCAGGATGAATGACACACATATAATTTAGCAATGAAAACATAAACTACTTGGCAAATAAAATTTGATTGTCATACTTATCAAAATTATTGACTCAAAGGACATTGTAGGGTTGGGTTAAAATCCACATATGCCTACAGATTTTCAGAAAAAAAGAAGACTTGTTTAGAGCTAGATATATTTTACTACATTTATTAATTAAATGTATGTCACATGAGTCTACAAAAATGGCATGTTTGTGTTGCTGCTTACGTCAATGGAATTCTTTATAAGTAAATGTTTTCCAGATTTCTGTAATTTGCCCTAGTGAATTAATTAAGAATTTAGCAAGTTTAATTTTTTAAACACATATACACTTTGATTTCTCAGAAAAAAATAGATAGTTGTGTGTTAAATTCCAAAATATTTAAATCATAGTAATCATTTAAAGTAGTATGTACTTTATAGGAAGATTTTGCAGAATATGTGTAATTTTCCTGGGCTGGGATCAATGGATTTGACAGGGGTTTTGGAACTTTTTTTAACAGCACATGAGAATGTGTCTACATATTGAGCTGCCTGCCAAATTTCTGCAGTTATTCTCTGGGATCTGTTTGCCAGAGATCATGCATGAAAATAGCACCAAAATATTATCTCACTTTCAAAGAGCTAAATTTGTTTTTGTATTATGCTGATTACACTTAAAACTAAATATTTGGATTAAAAAATAAATAAATGATAATCTTTCTATTGTCAGTGACCATTTCAAACTATTCTATTTCATGAGCTTCAAAAGATAAATACCATGGGATTAGGTGAGGACTCTGTTGTCATGGACATTTACTAGAGTAAATTTCTATTTCTTCTGTCCATTCTGCTTCCATTACCTTGCCTTGATTTTGGAATTTTCCTTGAAGATACCATATAAATTCTATAATTGGTGAGAAACTATTTTTCATTGACTCTTCTATAAAACTTGAAGCCTTATAAAATAACATGAGTTCATAAGATGTAAATGATTTTTAGTGATGAGTTAAAATTTATTTAGTAAACTATAATATCTCGTAAATTTCAGACATTGTGATAAATATGTTGGAATTTACATTTCAATATAAGCTCATGAAAATATTATGGTGCCTCATGTTACCTACATTTTAAAAATGAAAGTCTTTATTGTAGCAAGGTTAAACAACATTGCCCAGCACTAATCCAGGCATTTCAGACATGCCCAAGCATTAGGAAATTCTGGGTGACTATATGCTCAATCTGAATGCTGTTGCAACTATTTAAATATAAAGCATCCAGTGAGAAATTGGATTTTTATCTTTGCAGTCTGTTCTTAAGGCTATTCAATAGAAGAGGAAAAATGGAAGACAGATTACATGGAAGAGTGCAATTGAATGAGTTTCTTTCATTTTCTCTTCACAGAGGGAAGTTTATGTAGAAAGGACCCATAGAAATCTCAGCACGAATGATTATATCAGCTGCTTTCTCCCAAATTTAATCTTTCTCTTAAGTTTGAGGAAATTTGTAATTCCTGAGAGTAGAATCATGATTCTCCCTTCTAGACAAAACATTAAACATATTTGTTATTCTGGAAATTATCATATTAAAAACATTCTATACTTCACAAGCTAGTTAAAAATCTTCCTGAGGCTAATGATAGGAGATATCTCTCGATAAAACTGGTGATTAGATAATCAAGCCTCCATGAAAAGATGTCAAAGATAATAGCCATATCTAGAGAAAAATGTGTCCAGTCTATATGAGAAAAGCCAGTGTATCAGTGTATACTCAGTGTATCAGCTGTTATGTGTTAGAGTAGGAATTTTTCCTCCAAGTGAGTGGAGGCAGAATCACATCATTCATCCCTGGATTTCACCATGAGATTCATTAGGTTAAAGCCCAAAATTTAGTTTATTCTTGGCTATCATTTTCTTTTTTACAAGACCATACATAGGGCCACATATTCTCTTTTAAATTGTTCCCTAATTGTCCCTAGAAGGAAAGGCTTAAATTTCTCATCACTCTGTCAAGTGTTATCATCACCATCTTTCTAGTAAGTATTATTATCAGCTTCTCAGTCATTTCATTATGTACGACTTCAATTATACTTCAGGTTCTGTGTTTATAGTGACTTTTGTTTTTCAGTCTTGACCCATAAGCCCTCAGCACAATCTAATATCTGAAATTTGGTTTAAGTACCTTGTGTTTATTTCTCCTTATTATTTCATTTTTTGTGTCTATGCCATTTTTATTTATTTTGCATTTATCAAAAAAGACAGTAAAATGAATTTAAAATGCTGATAAGTTAACAATAACTATAAAGAAAATAAAAATCATAAGCATGCCTTATCAAGGGTGATAATGCAAATAAGTTTGCTACACATAAAATTACTTTGTGTTTAGCTTTCCCTCTGAATTTTTTCTTTCTATCCCTGCATATCCTTATTCAAGGTCCCTTCCCCCTCCCGCCACATCAGGTCATTTTTTCTTCTCCACAACTCCCCATCCCCTCCCTAGGCAGGCAGCAGACAGTCCCATGGTCCCACTGACCCAATAATGCTTAGTTCAGTCTCCACTCCTGGCAAATCCAGTTTTTCCCCCCTCCCTCAAGAGTGTGTCAGGTGTTCCTATAGGTGGAGTGGGATCTCCTTATTATTCTTATATTCACTTCTTTGTTTCACTTCTATGTATATGTGGGAGCATTTCCTGGTTGTGTATATTTTAATACATGTATGCTATATAATCTATGCATTTTGTACCATATATTCTGAGTGTTCACAGGTATGCATGGGAAGTTCGGAAGCAAATATGGAGTACTTTCCTCTCTTAAAATTTAAAACATGTTACTTTTAACCATATTCCTTTGAGATAGAATCTCTCACTAAACCTGGAGCTTCTTCTTTCACAACTAGGCTAGCTAATTAGCAAGGCCCGACAATCTTTCTGTCTATGATCCAAGATTGTCCTGAATACACTGGGCTTTTTTTGAGTACTAGAAAACTGAATGCAGGTCCTCATGATTGGGTAGTAAACTCTGTCACCCACTGAGCCACTCCCACAATACATTCTTTTTCATTTTGTGCCTGTAAATAAGTAATATGGCTATAACTAAAAGGCTTATAGGCATGTGTAACAATATGGCCAAGCATAGCTTTGGAGGAGTCTGAACACAACAGCATTTTGACTTTACTTCAAGAATTATAAGGTTTTTGTAAATAAGATTGAAAAAATTTCCAATTGGAGATTTTCAGATTGCAATATTTTGTGACAATGTCAAAAATTTAGACATGCTTCAAGGATTGTGGTTCAGAAGAAAGAAAATATGTCAATACATTTCCTTGAGTTCAAAGCAGGGTTCTGTTGAGTTGGCCTGAAGGAAATGAATTGCTGACACCAAAGCTCTGTTTCTTCTTCTGTTGTCATTGTTATCTATTTTTATGCTAAAATCTCCCACTAGTGCTTACATTACTCACTAAGTGTGAGCAATTCGTGGCAGTATATTATTCAACACTATTCCATTTCCTAGTGACTAAATTCTCTAAACAGGGAGAATTAGCCAAGATCTATATCCTTGTAGGACAGAATACTACACTTGTTCTTTAATAATCAATTTATATATTCAGGAAGAAATAATGTTCATTCATTTCATTAATTATATGAAACAATAATTTTCTGGTATTGTTATAAAACTATGCCACATTAGATATAACAGTGATTCTTACTTCTGAAAGAAGAATACACATAGAAAATATGCTGATTTTACAAAGTCTCCCTTAAGTACCATATTCTCTGAAAACACTTTAACTCAGTTTTATTAATCTTAAAACATGATCTGTGCACAAAGGTAGATTTGGAAAAGATAGTGCTTGTACAGTTTTCCAGCTAGTGTTAACCAGCCCTCACAAGGCTCCATACTCTTCTTTAGAAGCACTGACTAAAACCGAGCTTCTAAATCTTGGTTATTCGGCATAAAACTTGTTTATTTTTCTAGTTGAGAAACTTATAACCTAAGACATTTAAATTTAGTAAAAATTTTCTAAGATGATAACTTGATTGCATTTGAATAATTAATAAATGGAATTACATAATCAAATAATGTGTTAAGAATTTACTTTAATACTAACACCTTGTTTATAACTTCATCACATTTTAGGTTAAACTCCCTTGAGCACTGCAAGCTAATAAGTGAATATTTCAAAACACGTTAGATGAATCTTAGAATTTAGAATATCTTCCGTAAAACTGAAGAACAAATTTTAATGTTACCATTACTGTAATTTTTCTGATTATTTTTTAAGCTAGGTAGGTAAATATATTCTAGAAAATTTATAGAATTTCAGGCATGAACAAATAAGTGATAATTTTCAACAAATAGTCGTTGCATTGGTGAAAGTTCTTAAAAATTGTACTATTGTATGTAAGTATCTAATACCAATTCCTGGCATATTCTATTTGATAACAAACATTTAATATAATGTTAAATAAAATGTTGGTGTAATATTTAAGAACTATATTAAGGTATTATGTTACTAGAAGGGGCGGGACAGGGAAGTGAGTTTGAACAAGGGTATACATGGATTAAAAATATGACTTTATTCATAAAAAAGACATTAAAAATATAAAGTAATCTAACTTTGGTCACCCAGGGACTTTTGTCATGTAATTATCAGAATCATGATATATAAATTGATAGTAATATTGATGCATTAAGTATTTGTGGGGAGAGCATGGCTTTCTTATAAACTGGGGATGGAACCCAGTGAGATTTAGCTTGTCCATTTTAGCATGACTATCTATGGTTTAATTGCTTAGGTCTTGTTAAGGCAGATATATATTGTTGCAGGGCTAACAATAAGCCCTAACTTTCATTTATTTTAATAAAAATGAGCACAAAAATATAAAATATTCTCATGCATCTCCTGCTGTCCCACGTGTCATTCTTGTGTTTAAAATATATGACATGCAAAATTCCTGATCTTTTCATGAAATTCTACACTTGTATTTATACTTTGACTTACTCTCAGAAGAATTATTTATTTCTGTTTTACCTTTCTGGATATTTTGGTCATATATGACCTTTTAACATGAATTATCAGGCTCCACTTAAAATATTTTATTTTTCTTGATTTTTCCTGTAAATTCTTGTATGTCATTTACCTATTGGATTATTTTTCTTATCTTGAGCACTTCACTTCTTTTCTTTATTTGTTTGATTTAAACTTTTGATATATTGTTAAACTTTGATCACTAGTCATTTTATTTGAGTTACTCTGAAATTTTAAAGTATTCAAACTTTGATTGTTTGAAATCCAAGCCAATTCTGTTGGTTGTATTTCCAAGATTAATTTGGTTATACAAGTGATGCATGCTTAATTTTCTCATTCTTTTTTTTTTACAAAAGAGAAAAAGACTCATTTATTAGGGCACCATACCAAATTACTGCTTAGAGTAGAGAATGTGGTGTTCTGGTTAGGAGCTAGCTGTACAGCTGAGTGGTAAATGGCTCATGAGGCTACTATCAGTGAAACAGCTTTTTAATGTGTTATTTTCCATGACTTTCTTTTTTTTTCTTTTCTTTTATTTTATTATCATGAACAAAGAAGTCACACTTTCTATCCTTGTATATCTTTATTCAAGGTCCCTTCCCCCTCCCACCACATCAGGTCATTCTCTCTTCTCCACAACTCCCCATCCCCTCCCTGGGCAGGCAGCAGGAAGTCCCAAGGTTCCACTGTCCCATTATTGCTTAGTTCAGGCTCCACTCTTGGCAGATCCAGTTTTCTCCCCCCAATCTCAAGACTGAGTCAAGTGTTCCTCTAGGCGGAGTGGGATCCAAGGAGACAGTCCAAGGTGTTTCTGATCCCAAGCTGTTCAGTGGTTGTGGTTTGCAGCTTGGGCATGCTTGGCTTTTTTTCTTGTTTGTTTAGAGTCCACTAATAGTGAGTACATCCCCTGCTTATGATTTTGGGTTTGTGATACCTCGCCCAGTAGAATGTTCTCCAAATCGATCCATTTGCCTGCAAATTTTAGGATATCATTTTTTCTTACTGCTGAGTAGTATTCCATTGTGTAGATGTACCACAGTTTGTTAATCCATTCTTCAGTTGAGGGACATCTAGGTTGTTTCCAGGTTCTTGCTATTACAAATAATGCTGCTATGAACATAGCTGAGCTAATGCTTTTGGAGTGTGACTGTGCATCTTTAGAGTGTACACCCAGAAGTGGTATTGCTGGGTCCTTGGCGAGATTGATTCTCAATTATCTGAGAAACCGCCATACTGCATTCCACAGTGGCTGAACAAGCTTACACTCCCACCAACAATGGAGGAGTGTTTACCTTGCTCTGCAACCTCTCCAGCATAGGCTGTCATCAGTTTGATTTTTTTTTTTTTTTTTTATCTTAGCCAATCTGACAGGTGTCAGGTGGTATCTCAAAGTTGTTTTGATTTGCATTTCTCTGATAGCTAAAGATGTTGACCACTTTTTCATGTGCCTTTCAGCCATTTGTCATTCTTCTCCTGAGAATTCCCTTTTTAGTTACCATTTTTTGATTAGGTTTTAAATGAATACAGATTATATTGCTGATGAATCACAGACAGCTGTCTGACTTATTTACAAAGAATTATTTTCTACTGAAATCAAGTAATTAAAAACTTATAGCAAAAATAAATGTAATTTGGTCATTAAACACTAATATTGCATGCTGTGTTGTTTCCAAACATGGCAGATCATTATTATGATTGAATCATCCCAGTTTAGTGGTATACTATATTGTTTTCCTAGGTATGTATGAAAGAAAAGGATACAATGATATCACTTTCAGTAAAGGAGTTCACTTTGAGAAACAGAAGTCATGAGAAAATGTGCTGTCTTTCCCTCATGGGGTGATTTTAAACTTATTCTAGTTATCCAGAGTCAGTGTTACTAATATATTTATAGTGAAAAAATTTAATGCAACACAAGAAATTATAACATTGTGCTATAACTTCTTATTTTAAAGGTAAATTCCATGAGGATAAATTTATGAAAATGTAATCTCAAATACAGAATAATCACATGCCAGTAATTCTTAAAAAGTGTTCATTCATAATCTAGAAATTATGTTTATTAGGAATTAAATTTAGCTTTATTGTTACTGTTTAGTTATATTTGCCTTTATAATATTAAAATAAAATAAGAACTCTACACATAGATGCAAGCAAATATTTACAATAATTGTGCAAAATAAAAATATTGAAAAATTATACACATGAATAGAAAAAATACTGTTGAATGTCCTTAATTTACACAATTTTGTACTAAAAATTGTTAGAAAAATGTAATTAGAAAATACCTGGTATAAATTTATTATGGGGAGAAATGATTAAAAACATGTGCATGTGAATATCAGTATCTATTATAAAAATTTACTTGTTTTTGATTAACTTATGAATTCTCAAATGTTAACATATGTTGCTGAATATTTTACTTTTTTTATAGTTTTAAGTTATAAATAGGAAGGTAGTTTAAACATGAATTTTGAGGTTAGAAGTGTAGTCTTGCCTGGATTGTGTGACATACTATCTGCTTGTCATGTAACTATTTCATTGTGATATAAATAAAGAGATCAGACCAGTAATTTCCATGCACTCCTGGACATAGCTAACTCATGAAAAGATGAATGGGCTCTGAGATGATGCTGCCATTGCCTCTACATTTTTATCACTTATTCGTGTGAACAATTTGCTACAAAGCAATAATAAAACGGAATGTAATCAAATGTCACTATGGTCTCTTATACTGCAATAATGTCAGATAAGAATAATAGGTTTCATAAAATGCCAGGCGAATCTGGGGACAACCTGATTCTGTTCATGTTCAGATTCATGGCTCAATAAAATGTATTCATACACATTTGGTTCATACACATTGATATACAATAAGGTACATCTTTGATTTTATTTAATTATATTGATTTTCACCACAGTGGATTATTAAAGGTCTTTATTAAATAAGGTTTGGTGAGCAAAAGTTCCTCAATAGATTTGAAATCCCAAGGATAATAACAAGAAGAAAATCTATTTAATATTTCTTCATTATGGAACATGGTGCCACAAGAGGAAAATGAACCAATGGCATGTCCTTTTTACAGTCCCAAGATAATGGGTTTCTGAAAGATACATTTATGTCAAGAAAATTAACTAATTACATAACATAAATTCCAAGGCAAAGTGTCACTGTAATTATGTTTTCTTGAAATGTTTATTCTTGCAGTCAGTGGCCAAGCCATTGTTAATTGTTCTGTTGAGGCATGAGGGTAAAATTCCCAATGGCATGTCTGGCCAATTTAACATTATCCCCGTCTCGTGTGTAAGACACAAATATTTGAGGAATGTATATGAAACATTTGTAAAATCACTAGTAAAGAGAAGTGAGCATGAAAATAGTTAAGCTTTCAGAATCCCTTTTAAAGTTGCTGGGACAAGGTACAGTCAACAAACAAACATCCTCAAGTGCTAATTTCTGAAAATGAAGAAAATATCCCAGAAAATTGAAACATAAACTCCCAAATGCTGATGATAATCAGATGACAGGGGATTTCATTTCTGAATTGGAATATATTACGAAATGATAGAATTTTATAAGAGTCTATGCATTCTAAAAAGATAAACCAATAATAAAGAAGACAAAATTTAATTTAAAAAAATAAGCATTGTTGGGCCAAACACTTTATCACAATCTTACCAGTTCTCTAGTATGTGGTCTTTGATACAGCACCACTCCTGTATTTAGCCTAATAAATGCTGACTTTATAAATAATGATTAATAAATACTGACTAATAAATAATGACTTTAGTCATTAAAGTTGACAGAAAAAGCATTCAATTTTACTATATCAAAATGGGCTTACAAATGTGGAGAAAATTAACTTCTCTCTGAAGAAAATGCACAGACATCAGTATGTCCACTAGTCATTAACCAAAAAATACCACCTCAATGCCAAGAATCTCTAAGCTACCCTGTGGATAATACTCAGATCACATTCTTCTCTGTAGCCAGTTACTTTTTCTTAGAAGTTATATTTAGTGAAAACAAAAGCTCAGCTACTCATAAAGCATTCCAAAGTAAAGTGGTGTTAGCATATGTCAGTTAAACTCTGCCTTCTGTCTGATCAAAACTGACTACACATTCTGTTATATTAGGATGTATGGACATGGAGAGTCTCAGAGAGTACAGAAGAGCCCATGAAGTTCTCCTGTGTGCACATACTGGTATCGGGAGCCTCTTGTCCTTAAGTGATATCTAGTTATATAACTCCACCAAGCTCGAAACCAGTTCAATCAAAACAGAGAGAGCAATGCTTAAGACTAGTTAGTGTTGCCTCATATGTGAAATATAACCATAGGTTTAATGTGCCCAAACTGGAGATCTTGATACTTTCCATCTGTGTGCTGTGCATATATTGACTTCATTTCTGGAAAGACAAGCTATAATCCCATCTACTGAAGAAAATTATTTTTTTACAATTTTTCCATTTTCAGTATCTTAATACAAATGGCTTCAAAAAAGATTATTTGCTGCATTTTATTTTAATTGTATCTACATTCCATGTCTCTTTGCCCATGCCCAAACTCTTCTCTTATTTCTTCCTATTTCTCATCTGGTTAGGACAAGAATTCATAATTTCATCCCATCCTGCTGTTGGCTACATGGATATATTTTATATAGGGGAAACAAATGCTACCTTTTAAAAGAAGGTACCATTCTTTTCTTTTTTTATTTGATAATCATTGCAATTTTATAATATACATATATACCAAATACTTATTTTAAAATTAAAATTCTTTTTTTTCCCTTGTATATCTTTATTCAAGGTCCCTTCCCCCTCCCACCACATTAGGTAATTCTTTCTTCTCACAAATTCCCATCTCATCCCAGGGCAGGCTGCAGGCGGTCCCATGGTCCTACTGCCCCAATATTGCTTAGTCCAGCCTCCACTCCTGACAGATCCAGTTTTCTCCCCCAAACCTCAAGACTGAGTCAGGTGTTCCTCTAGGGGCAGTGGTACCATTCTTTTCAAACATAACCCCTTTTCTTTCTCCTAGGAGGATCTGTTTCCCTTTGATCAATATCCTTACATCTCTGCTTTTATTGATTTCTTCTTTCAAATTATTTTCCAAACACAATCAAATTATGTTGGTCCTTAACTTTTGTTTTGTTCTCTCTTTTTTAACAATAAGTCATAAGAACACTATCTTTACATTTTTTTTAATTCAAAAGGTTTTTTTTTTTCATTTTTACATACCAACCACTGTTGCCACTCTGTCCCCTTCTCCTATTACCTGATTACCACTTCCAATCCACTCATCAGAGAGAACAAGACCTCTCATGGGAAATCATCAAAGTCTGAAATCTCAAATTGAGGCACAGCAAAGACCCTCCCCTGTATCAAGTAATCCTTCTACAGAGAATGGGCTCCAAAAAGCCAGTTCATGCACTGGGGATAAATCCTGGTTCCACTGCCAGAGGCCCCCAAAACTGCCCAAGCCACACAACTGTCATCTATATTTAGAGAGTCTAGTTTGACCCATGCATATTCACGAGCTTGATAGAGTCATTGAGCTCCCAATAGCTCGGGTCAGCTATCTCTATCAATTTCTTCAACATGATCTGGACCCCTTTGTTCATATAACTCCTCTTCTCTCTCATTGACTAGAATGGGAACTTGACCAAGTGCTTAGCTATGGATCTCTGCATCTGCTTCCATCAGTTGCTGAATGAAGGGTTTATAATGACAATTAGGATGGTTATCAATTTGATTACAGTGGAAGGCCAGTTCAGGCACCCTCTTCACTATTGCTTGGAGTCGTAGCTGGGGTCATCCTTGTGGATTCCCAGGAATTTCCTTAGTACCAGGTTTCTCCCTAACCCCATAATGGCTTCCTGTATCAAGATGTCTGTTTCCTTACTATCTCTCCTTGTCTCTTCCCCAACTCTACCATCCTGCTCCTTCGTGTTCTCTTCTCACTTCACTTTCCCCACTAAACACTCCTTCATTGTTGGTGGAAGTGTAAACTTTTATAGCCACTTTAGAAATCAGTATAGAGTTTTTCAAAAAATTGAGGCTCAGTCTCACTAATGATTCAGACATACCATTATTGGACTTATACACAAAAGATACACATTCTTACCACAAGAACATTTAATCATTCATATTCATAGTAACATTATTCATAATTGCCAGAACCTGGAACCAACCAAGCTGCCCCTTAATCAAAGAACATATTTAAAAAAATGAAGTACATTTAAATAATAAATGTTATTCAGCAGAAAAGAAGTGAAATCTTAGAATGTGCATGCAAATGTATAGAACTAGTTAAAAACAACAAAAAACCAAAAACAAAACGAAGACATCATTAATGAGTTAACTAAGATCCAGAAAAACAAACATGTTCTATACTTATTCATAAGGGTAACTCAGCTACAATCCACAAACCCAGAGAAACTAGTTAACAAGGAGGATCCTAAGAGAGACATCACATCCATAGATTCCCCTGGAAGGTGAAATAAATAAGATCTCCTATGTTAGTATTTTCTTACATTTATAATGTGCAAAATATGACATATATATTATGCTATCTTTTTTAAATTCTTTGTTACTTTTCAAAATATAAACAGGTACACTTTTAAAGTATCTATATTTACATTAAAAAGAACCTTCAAATACATAAATATTGCTCTAAAATGACTAATCTAAAAATTTATGATAATCAAAATAAGATTTCCTCATGGTATTTACATCCAGGCATTAAAATCTGTGATAGATGACATGACAAAGAGGAATTAAAATTGTACATAGAAATTTTTGCCAACCGGCTGAATGTAGAATAGAGAGATTACTCTGTAGTACATGGATGGGCTGTGTTAATGATAATAAGAATAATAAGATGGGACCATGAAAATAGTGAAGGATGTCAGTCACAAGGACAGAGCAGGGAGAGAACAGAGGAACTGGCTAGTAATCTTATCTTTGATGATGGAGGGAGTGGCCATGAACTAGAACTCCTGGAAACTTCAAAATACAAGTAATTTAACTACCATACACTCTGCAAGCATTAGTGAATCCTGAGGACATTTTACTTAAATAAATGAGATTCATTTAAGAGTTATTTTTGGATCTTTAATAATATATGTATGTGTTGTCTCGATATTTTTTTTTTTTATTTGTGGTAGTTTGGTATGATGCCACAATAGCAGTAACAAACCAGTGCAAGACTTTTATACTTCGATGTTTCTTAGATATTCTCTGAAGTCAGACAAAGAGTTGACCAGAATATGTGTTTTCTAGAGTCTGAAGTTTCTTTTGATATTTAAACAACAATAAAAAACATGTCCCATTTTATCTTGCCTGTCATGAAATGATGCCCATCTTTTCATGAATGGTAGCTCTATGTTTAAAGAAGGAATGTAATTATTTTGATCATTGGAAAATCTTTTATCCTAACATAGAAAGATCAGAATTGAAAATTACTTTTCTGATTCTAAAACCAAATCGGTTTTTGTTAAGTGTTATTTAAAGTACTTCCTAACAAATGTGAAAAACTGGAAAAAATAGAAGAAAATACTCAGTTTAGAATTAAACTAAGAATTCTCATAAATTGAATCACAACTTTATACTCTTTTACCAATTAACTATAGAAAGTTAACATTAATAATTAGCAGTTATATAAAAGTAACAATGCAGCACAAACCATGCTAAGTTGTTGATAAGCATAAATCATGTTGATACAAAGTGCTAGAAGGAAGTCATGTTATAATTGTTTGTATTTCACTTAAAGAAAAACTGAGAAATTAAATAGTAGACAAATTGTTTAAGAACAACAGATTATAAGTATTTTGTTGGCAGTAATTTCTCTTAGAATCTTCCCCTCAGCATATGTTTATATATTCTTTCCATATTTGGATGGTTATGAATCAACAATCACAAGCATATAGACAGCTAGCCTTTAAGTGTTTATATGAACTCGTTACTCTAAGGTTTCTGTTACAGCTCTCTGTCTGGTTTCTCTTCAAGAGAGCTAGTTTACATTGTGCCTGGTAGATGTGTATCTGAGAACATGTAGATTGTGTGTACCCTTTGTAAATCATACACCTTCCTCAATCTGAATTCCAATAAACTCCCCTGGTAGTGAACATTACTGGGGATACTGGGAACAGAATTTGTCTCTGACATTTTAGGCGGACCCAAATGTTCTCTTATCTTTAAACCGTCTTTTCCAAAAAGTCTATTTACTATAATAAACATAGTACTTATACAGTGATAATAATTTGAAAGGTTGTCATTTTCTTCTTCCAACTCATCTGGAGTTTTAACAATTTGAAATCTGCTTGAGACGATGAAATAAAACCTGTAGGAACATGCCTCTAGGTTATAATCACAGTTTTTGTTTGCTTGTTTGGTTGGTTGACTTTTACTATATTTTTAAGCTTGGCTTTTCTTATTCTTGTCGTTTGTTTATTTTTTTCTGTTTTTTTTTTTTTTTTTGCCAAGGGAATGATTTTCATTGTAGATAGGAAGGAGAATATAGTCAGCATTATCTGGGAGCATTCAGAGCAGGGAGAAAAAGTAGTAGACTAAACCTGGCCAGTAGACTGACTTGGGACATAGGAGGGGGACAAAAGAGAGGAGGAACAAGAAAGAGAGACAAGAGAGAGGAGACGAACAGGACCAAAGAGGCATATGGACTAAATTTTAGGGTCATCTAAGCATGAGAAGTCAGGAACACTGGAGAAGATTACAGGTAAGGAAGGAGATTGAGAGTAGCAGAGTGGATCTTCATGTGCAGAAAAGAGTCTGGAGGCCAGCAGGTGCTTTGAGAATTTTTTCTCTTCTCTTTCTCCCTCCTTTCCTCCCTCCCTCTCTTTACCTCTCTCTCTCTCTTTTTCCACTGAGACAGGGTTTCTTTGTGTAACCTTGTCTATCCTGAAGACCTGTCGACCATGCTGGCCTTGATCTTGGAGATCCACCTGCCACCAGACCAGTTTTTGGCTGAATTTCTTTAGAACCTGATCTTCCAGACTGGGTTTTTTTTTTTTTTTTTTTTTTTTTTTTTTTTTTTTTTTTTTTTTTTTTTTTTTTTTTTTTTTTTTTTTTTTTTTTTTTTTTTTTTTTTTTTTTTTTTTTTTGATGATAAGGGGCAACATGTTTTAAATAGAAGTAGTATTTTTATTCTTTTTAAAATATGTGTTTATGTTACCAGTACAAACTAAAAATTTAACAGGAATTTGATGGTTGGTATATCGTTTAGGAAATAAATTAATACCAACAAAACAATTAATATTATGACTACTTGTTTAGCATTTCTTTTGAAGTAAAGCCAATAAACTACATATTTTATCATATTTTATGAATAGCCATGTCAATGAGAATCTTGTCTAGGATTTAAATGGTTTATTAAAGTACAGGGGAAACATTCAAACTGAACACACAGTATTTGAAGTTTAATGTATATACCTCTCCACTGGTTTCTTTTACAGTGAAATTTCCTTTTCAACTCATTTATTCAAATTATTTTATATTATTATTTTCTACTCTGTCATTTTAGTATTAAGTGAAACTAATGGAATTTGGTTGATATTGAACATACAGATTGTAAAGTCACATGATATTTTATTATTCAATCTAAAGCAATTTTAGTATCGTTTATTTTAACATGTTGCCATTAATCACATGATAGTTAACTATTGAGATAAAACTAAGTATGATGCAGATATAGCTTGGTGCTAGAGCTGTTGTTTAACATATGAGAGACTCAGGATTCAATCCTATGGACTGCCCAAAATATGGATATGTTTATATGTCACTATTCAAAGTAGTAACAGTTGGAGCTATGAATGAACATTTTCTAATATTCAAACATTAAATTGAATAAAGTGAATAGAATAAACTCCAAATAGTGCTATTTTGCATCATTTCAGTGAACAATTAAAGAAGACAGAAGATTGTCAAATAGGAGTCAGTTATGGGTGAACATCTGGGAAGAAGGTTAAACTGAATCATTTTAACACACAGTAAAATTGTGTGTAGGTAATAAAGACAGAGGGATAACTAGCCTGGTTGACTCAGTAGTTTCTATATTCTGATTATAAAAAGTTAATTAATAATATTTTTCTGAATTGTTTTAATAGCATTTTTTCTGTTATTCTTACTATGCATATATATGTGTATGTGTGTGTATATGTGACATTCAAATAATAATTGATGACATTAATTTTTTCCTTCCACTTTGTAGGTTCTTTTGATCAAACTCAGGGGATCAGGCTTGATAGCAAGATTCAATCTGCTTAGCCATATCAAGGACCCTAATTCATGACATTTATCATATGAAACAATATGCTTATATATAAAAGTAAATTATCTGTTTGAGACTTTATTAATGAGCTAATAAAGTATTAAAATAGCTAAACAAAGTACCGTTTGAAAAGAAAAGGAAGAAATCAAAACACATGCTAGAAATATTTGTTCTTTTAATAGACATTTTCTCCTGTCTATGCAGAGTAGATATTTAGTTTAATGTGATATTATATTCAAATTATTTTCATATTAATTTCATATATTTTAGTTCTTTATTGCCAATAAATACAGCTTACAATACCATATCATATTAAATAGTTTTCTACTGTAACATATTTTAGTAAATTAAAATACTCTTATTTTACATATTTAAATGTTTCCTATTAGATAGGAATTGTTCTCAAGTATTGCTCAAGTTTTCCATTAGAAACATTATTTATATTTTAATAAAAATTGTCTTTTGTTTTCACAGTGACTTTAGGAGAAGAAAGACAGATTGGTTATAATAACAATCCTTACAAATCATAAGTAGCAAAATATAGCATGACATCAGATACTTAAGCTAATCATCAGTTATAAGCAAAGCAATGAAAGCAAGGAAGGAAGAATTGCTGTGTATATGAATTAGAGAGATTGTAAAGTTTAGGAGTTAAAAATGTCACACACGTAAATTTATAGTGAAGCCACAAAATGTAAAAAAAAATATCAAAATACATATAAAACATCCCGTCATCATAACAAAGTCAAACAATAATTTATACCCATACAACTACACACAAAATTTGAGTTTCAATATTTTTACAAAAGGAAAATACAGTAAATTTAGTACTATGGCTGTAGTATTGAAATAAAGGCAAAATTGCCTGTTATCTCCCCCAAGAATTTAACATCTCTTTTACTGCAAATGCCAACGTCAATGGAGTTTCAATATCAAGGATTATTTGTAAGAAGCAGAAAAACTTATTAGACAGTCAATATTTTTCAACAATTCCAGGAATGCCAGATGTGTACACAGTAGTAAATACTTCAGTTTTATGTGATGTCTCAGTTTCTAAGTTGATAGTGTTAGGAAGTATTACAGATGGTGTCTGGAAATGGGACCAACATATGTCTACTGTGAGCAGCCATGAAATAAGCACAATCATGGCAGAGTTATTCTTCAGTCATCATCAGAGGAACAGTCTTTCCCTGTGAATGATGCTTGCAGAAGGGCATTTGGAGCACTCCTTCTGGTTACCTCTGAGGGTTCAAGCAGCAGGTCTCTGGCTGTTCTTGCCTTGATCAGCATGCACACACAGAGAGAAACACCTACAGCTGTCATGCTGCCAGAAGGGAACTGACAAGTTCATTTACCAGACAATCTTATCTATATCTCACACACACACACACACACACACACACACACACACACACACACAGACTCACACTCACATTCATTGAATGCAATCTCTGTGTTAAAAAGGGCAGCAAAAGCCACCTCAGTTTCACAATAGGTAAGTGACTTATCCAAGGTTACAACACTAGCAGAAATCAAATAAGGCATGCACCCTAGGATTATGAAAGGAGAAACATAGAACTCTACTCTGTTACAATATGCTGTGATAGTTGTTAGCATCACATCCATGCTTGCCTAGAAAAGAGAGACAAACAAATCCAAGTTTATTTCAAGATGAAATATGTTATTCTGTGGAAGCATAAACCCAAACTGAGTTATCAATTTTAACATGTAGTTGTTTTCACTAAACATAGAAAATGGTGTAAATAGGGACCTATGAAGTATGTTAATCATGTAGCCATTTCCATTTATATTTGAGATCATGGCTTGGAAATATTACTCAATTTAATTGCTAATATATAAGGGCAGTGAAGAAGACAGCAAGCTGGAGACTTCTGTGTGTAGAGCATTTTGATTCCCGGCAGATAAACACTTACATGTCTGAGAGAAGGTACTGCCTGTATCTAGTAAATATAGTAGGTTGCCTATAAACAGTGATAATGTGACAACTCTTAGGGAGCCACAGCTATTCTAAGTGCTGAGTTCATGCCCTCTACATAGCCTCAGTAAGTGGCTAAATATAACATCAACTTTACAAATATAATTATGCCCCATCAAAAATAGACACTAACTCCTTTCCTAAAGTGTAGCTACTTAAAATGGAGTTACACTAAAGGCTCTTCCTAAATACATTTTTATAATAAGTTAACCAGTCTGATATTGTGATTTTCAATACTTGCAAATACGCTGGGCTTTTGTTGTTGTTATTATTTTCTTTTTTGTCTCTACTTTTCTCCGTGTACAAAGCATTGAGTTTCTTTTGCTTTTTTGTTTTACATTATAAGAAATTAAAATGGATTATGATTTCTCTCTGTCTTTCACTGAGTGTGTATATTTGTGTGTATTAACAAAAAAAACAACCAACCAAACAAACACACACAAAAGCAGTAAGTAGGCAAGGGAAGGATTGAATACTCAGTCTGTGGTACACAAAGAGATGAGAACGACTGTGCTCTGTGCTGATGTTCTCACAAACCCCACCTAGCAGCAGGAGAATTCCAAGCTGAGAATACAAGAGCTGTTCACGTTTTTTGAAGTTCTGTTTTTTAAATAGAATTGCTTTGCAGTTGAGGACACACATAGGTGTTTATATTTGGAAGACTGCATATGATAGGAATCTGAGACCTTGGCTTACTGTGTGCAGGGCTGACCTCTCTGTGAGAACAGGTGTAAGACAACTCATGTGATCATGGAGCAGTTGTATGGAAAACGGAATCTGGTTGTAACATGATAGCCAAACAAACTTTATTTTGAAATCAAAGTGTAATTTCTTAATTTTGTTCAACTTATTTTTATGTGTAAGCTAATTCTACTTAGTAAATTTTTACCAACAACATGATATTTGACTTTTGAATCAAGACAGCATCTTGAAATAGTTATTTTCTCCAATTATGATTTATTTGGGAACTACAGTAATAAAGGGATCTAGTCTTAGATTCTTCCTAAAAATGTATTTTAAGAGAAAGCAAAATAATAGGATACTCATTTGTTCTTACATTCAGTAATTCCATAAATGCATTAAATTGGAAATCATAATACTTATTAGAAGGACCAGGTTCCAACACTTGCAAGCTCCTTGTATGTTGTCTCTTGTGAGTTCAAATGAGTTTGATCGCATTCATTTAGAGAGCTTTCTTTTTGTGGCTTTTATTGTCTCCTCCAGTCAGGGTTTCCTGAATTTGAAGTGCAGGGATTTGATGGAGAAAACCCATTTAGGGCCAAGGAGTTCAAGATCTCTCACTCTCTGCACAATGTCTGTCTGTCTCTAAATTTGTTCTCATCTACTGCAGGAGGAAGCTTCCCTGATGATGGCCAAGCAAAGCACTGATCCATGAGTACAGCAGAACACATTAGGAGTCATCTTATTACCACATTTTGACATTAGTAATGCTTTTATACTGGTCCTTGGCAATCTAGTCTCTGGTTTTTGGTTACCCATGTACTGACAGGCATGAGTTGCATTTTGTGGAATAAGTCAAATGACATATTGATAGATGTGATGATATATTGTATATTTAATAAAATAGCCTGAGTAGCCTGGAATATCAAAGGACAGAGTCATCTCTTCTTTCATCTTCACCTTCTTCATCATCTTCTTCTTCTTTTGAGACAGTTTTTTGTGTAACATTGCTGGCTGTCCTGGACCTTACTTTGTAGACCAGGCTGGACTCAAATTCACAGAGATCTTCCTGCCTCTGACTCCCAAGTGTGGGGACTAACAGAGTTTTCCACCACTATCTGACTCTATTATAAATTATAACAACTGAGATGAGCAGAAACATAAAAAATATGTCAAATTAAATAATAAAATGACAAAGCTATATAGTTTTAAGTGTTTGTCTAGTAAGAAAACCCAATTTGGAAATTCTAAAATTGCTTTAAGGTTAGCTTAATAATGTCAGTTAACATGCTCTTTTACATCAACCATTATTAGAAAGTCAAAATATATGTGATACAAAATATTACTGATAAAAGCATTATCTGAATTTTAAAACTGAAATATAATAAATGCTTTAATGCTATTAAGAAAGAGGAAAACTAAAGATATCTTCAGAAAATTAAAACAATGGATTCTACAGTCATTTTTAACAATATAAAAGACATTGAAATATTAAAGAATAGATGATTTGTATTTATAACTGACATGATTACTAAACAAAAATCATGAATGTTCAGACTTGACCTTAATTCTTATTTTATTCTAAATATCTAAAATGATGTATTTGTTACCTTAATGAAGGTTGATTTGGATATGTCACTATTGGCCTCAACATGGTTGGAATCTATAGAAAGGGAAAGTGTAACTACGGTATAAGAAAGGCAAAGTACAGAATCAGGCTAATACTAGTCTATAAATACATCTGCTGTAATCTAAGTTCAGTAAGTCTTGTGCTTTGAATGATCAGAATGCCATTTTGACACAAGTGGCTGACTACAGGATATTTCAAAAGCAAATCACTAACAATTCTATTCATATTACAAGAGAAATAGAGACTGGTAAAGAACTTGCTTTACTTTTTTTAAAAAAAAATTAATGATTTTGAGAATGTTGGGTGACTGCTTTTTTGGAATTACAAAAGATTCCAGGAGTACATTTTTTAGTGAATAATGGATGTATAGTCACTGTGTCATGAGAGGCTAGAAAATGTGGTCATTTTGAATAGATGATAGATAAATAGCTTTTTAAATACTTCCATAGAGATTACTTTTGTCAATAAATAGAAACTCAAATTTACAGTGTATAGATACTTGAGAAAAAACTGTCCTTTCTCTGTGCTATCTCTTTTGGCGGTGACCTTCAGGGAAAGTATGATAATTTTGCACTACAAAGACATATTGAGTATAAAAAGTTGCTGACACATAACATGTTTATTAGAGTTACCAGATATTCTACTTACGGAGTGTTTTATTGAAATGATTATTTCAATAAAAGTAGATAAAACTTTAATTATGAGAAATAAGATGATCAACAATATCACATTTACAGAATAATTATTTAATTTGGTTTAAAGGAAAGTATAAATAAAATTTGTAACATTATTATTTTCTGACCTTTACAATATACTAATAATTCTTTAAAAGTGTCTATATATCTTCTCCAAGTAAAATCACATTAAATAATTAGAGGGATACAGATAATGCTATTTTTATGGAAGTACACAGACATTTTGTTATAGATAATAAAGTACCACCAGTGACCAGTTGTCAAAAATAATAAAATAACAAAATATAGAGTTAGCTATAAAGTTAAAGATAATTTAGGGTAGAGATAAAAGTAGTAAATACATGGGATCAGGGAAGAGAACAAAGGAAGAGAAAAAATGGAACAAGATTAAATAAAAGAATGGGGGAAAAAGAAATGAGAAAAATTAGGAAGTGGTAGAGACAGATGAATTCAAATCTAATTGCACAATGAAGAAAAATATGGAAGCAAAATTTGACAAATATAAGAACGATACCATGTATAAATAGAATAGTTTTTATCAGCACAATTTATACGTACACATTTTCTATATAAGCTGAGTGCTTTTAAAGTATTTACCATAATAGTATATATTCTTAATTTCTAACTTAGAAATTAGTCTGTTAAGGCTAGCATTTAATTTTTAAGAAATTTATATGGGAAACTAGTGGTTATTACCCTATATATTTTCTCTGATTCATTATATTACATTTCAAGTTTATCTGAAATTGTTTATTCTCTTCCTGTTTCAAATTTGAAGTGCAATATATAGCCAGGCAATGGTGGCACACGCCTTTGAGCCCAGCACTAGGGAGGCCGAGACAGGCAGACCTCTGCAAGTTTCAGGGTATCCACGGCTATACAGAGGAAAAAAAAAGAAGAAAGAAGCAAAATTTACAGTTTATATTTAATATTACTAGATTTCCCCAATATTACATTACTGTATCAAAATATATACAAATTTGTCAACAAAACGAAGTTTCAAATTGGCTGAAAGTGAATTCATATGTGAATTACTAGAGGGAGTATTGTTGTGTTGGTGTATTTTTAATTTTTAAATTTTTTCTTTAATTCAAAGTAGATGTTTTCTCACATACTATATGGATATACTCTTTATTACTGCATACCCATCCTCTGCTTCTCTTAGCTTCTCTTCACCTCCATCTATGCTCATCTAGATCCACTTCCACTGTCTCTCATTAGGAAAAATGTAGACTATATGAAAAGGAGTGATTAGGTACCACAAATAAAATGGTCCATTTCCTACATTTCTCTTTAGGGTAAACAAGAGTAACCCCTCTTAATTTATCTTTAAGAAACAAATACAGTTTTATCAGTATACATTGCTCATAATTTTCAATTTTAAAATTCTAAGTAATATTTACCCAGTACTTAAAAAATGTATGATTCTATATTTCCTTGAATCAGATAAATAGTCCTTTGTATATATCATTAAGAAAAAAAAACACAAATAACTGTTCTCTTTGCAATCCTGCTTACCTAAATATGGATAAACCTCTAGCATCTATGGATGACTCATTTTACAACATTTTAACATGAAACAATCATGACAATTTTTATAAAAAGATATGAACTTGGATTCCAACATTTGCTTTCATGCATTTATACTTAAGACTGTAGCAGAGCACACTGTAAAGCTGAGAATGAATATGTTTATTTAGGGTTTTTATTTACTTTTTTACAGTAAATTAATGTTATTTTACAATACATAAACTTTAAGCATGGATAATGTTTGTACAAAATAAAATATATGAATATATGCCACTTATTGTAAGTTTTTCATTATTAATATAATTATTGTAGATGAAATATATTCATTAATGATAATTATTAAAATTATTCTTCAATCCAAAGTAGTATTTGAGCAGGTTAGCATTTCTTACTATTGATGACAATTATGGATATGCTATAAACAAGAACAAATAAACAAGACAAAAGCTACAACGAAATTGTAAATGCCAAGATTAGATATTGCTTCCCTGTTATTCATGCTGAAAAACAGTACTCAAAGATTTGAAAATGCATCCAAGTTTGTAGCTCTCTTCAACGATAATATAATTGTTTTACTTTGCTTTGTGTATTTTGAAAAGGTTGATTAAATTAATATATATACATATGTGACAAATATCTTGCTTTCCCACAAACTTTAACACATATAAAACACACATATATATACATATACACATCTATATTTATATATGAATTATATTTTTGATATGCCAGAAAATATTATTTATTTGTTATTGTTAAAAGAACCACTTGAGAGATGCCATTGTGAAACTGTCAAAACAAAATAATATAATTAAGATGACTTTATTGGCTGCTATATAAAAAATGGAATACTGTAGAAGAAAACACATAAGAAACTATATGAAGCTTTAAAGAAGTGATATTTGAGACCAGGAAATGTATCCTAAAATTGCCTTTGATACTGAGCTTTGAGAGTGTAGGGAATGGAAAGATTTGTTGAATAAAACAGATGTGGTATAAAGACAAAGGCAGAACTCAATTTTGAGTTTGGGGCAGTTATGAAATTCAAGAGCCAAAAAGACAATGAGGGGTAGGTGATGGGCTATAATAGCCTGAGAAGGATATAGAATCAAAGAGTTATTCAGGAAATTGTTCTGACATTCAAATGGACCTTTATGTATTCTTTGTATACGAGGTGAACCTGGTGCTAATGCTGTGGATTGGATCATTGATGTGAGTTGTCTTTCTGTATGTTGTAAACATGTTTTGTTATTGGTTAATAAACTGCAACATAGAGGCAGGAGTGAAATCTGAGCATAGATAAAGGAGGAGGGTGGAGTCGGAAGGAGAAGCAGGTTGTGAAAGTACAGTGTTGTAAGACATAGATTAATAAGAATGGGTTAAGTTGTAAGAGCTAGTTAGCAATAAGCCTGAGCCATAACCCTGACAGTTTTTAATTACTAGTCTCTAAATAATTACTTTATAAACAGCTTTGAATCTGCAAGTAAGAAAGATTCCCCCAACTCTTGGGCCTAGGGGAGTCAAATCCTTCCAGCTAATGGTCAGAGCACATAAGTGAAGACAGTAGAAAAAGAAGAGAGGCTAACTTGGGCACACTATGGGGCTGAGGTGGTCAGTAGGGACACACCATTAGTGATATGGGGAAGTCAGTAGGGACACAGCATCAGCAGGTGGTGGAGGTCAGTAGGGCAGGTTAGATGAGTGACTAGTGAATTGGGTCTGAGAACAGCAAAAGTGCTATGTGGCTTTTGTTGCTGTTTTGCTTTGCTTTTTCAAAATTAATAGAAGAACAAGCAATAGAAACCATCACAATTGTACCTGGGAAATTACAGGTGAAACCAAAAAAAAGAAAAAAAAAAGAAAAAAAAAAGAAAAATCACACACACAAAAAAACTCACTTAAAAAAGCTCATTAGAAGAAATAAACGCTATGATTGAAGGATGCAGAAGAATTACTAGCAACTGTAGAAAAACAAGAAAAGAAAAAGAAAAAAAAGAAAAGAAAAACGAGAAAAGGAATCATTCCACATATCAAAGAAGCAGAGAAATGGAGAATATGGAGGCACATGTAGGGTTTCAGATATGAATATACTAATGTGGGAAATAATATGTGACATCTATATCTTGATGAGTAGAGGATTAAGGAAAGCAAGATTGGCTCTGCAAGAATGAAAAAAACCTAATGGTTATCAAAAAGAAAAAGGATGTTAGAGTCCACAGAACATGAGCCCAGGGCACAGTCTGTCATTTCTGCTTCACATGCCGTGTCTATTCCTTGCTAACTTCAGCCCAATTAGTCTGTATAGACACCATGAAGTGTCATCTGTTTGGGGCCAGCAGAAAAGGAAAGTGAGTTTGCTAATAATACCAAGTTATTCTTCTCTCCTAGAAACAAGCCATATTTCCTAAGGCTTTTCAGAGAGAAGTGCTTTAAAAATATTTATCATAATAGTTCATGTTCTTAATATCTAACTTAGAAATTAGTCTACTGAGGCTAACACTAACTGATTAATTTTGAAAGAATTTATATTGGAAACTAGTGATTAATATCTTACATCTTTTCTCTGATTCATTATATTATATTTCAAATTTATCTGAAATTGTTTTTTTCTTTTCCTTTTTCCAATTAGAAGTGCAATATCTAGCCAGGCCATTGTGGCATATGCTTTTCATCCCAGCACTAGGGAGGCAGAGGAAGGCAGATCTCTATGAATTCCAGTACAACCACGGTTATACAGAGAAAAAAAAAGAATAGAAAAGAAGTACAATATACCATTTAAATTTAATATTCTATATTTCTCAAATATTGTATTACTACATCAAAATCTCTTCTAAAAGTTGAATATAATTGAATAATGCCATCAGTACTCTGGCCTACTCCGAAAGGTCAATAAACTGAAAGTCCTTTCGCATATTGTTTTGTTTGTTGATTTTGTTATTTTTATATTTTGTAATACAGCCCATTGGTGGTTTAAAAAATAAATTTAATGAGTTATCTCTGATTAAATGCAGCAAAATTTAATAAAATAAAAATATGTAGCCATTATTTTATTGCAATTGATAATATGCAAATAGTTTATGTGGATATTAATATTTTATGTAAATATTAATACATATTACACTAACACATATTTATCCTTAAGAGACAATGTTGTTCTATGAATGATTTGAACATAGACACTGTAAGTTCATTGGCTGTTTTGTAACTAACCTTGAGCTTTAAATCATTTTATATAAAATTGTAGTTTACATTTTTTGAATATATACTTTTTCATAATACATTTCAGATAGTCTCTACATGTGTATTATTATTATATATGTATTATATATATGCATTATTTTTATGGAAAACATAACTTAAAAAAGTAATGACTCAGGATGACAATAGACATTTTAAAGGTTGTGTAAGGTGTATCATTAAGTTTTATAATATTAATGTCCTGATGAGATTCGTATTTTATGATGTATTACTACTGGGAAAATTTCTTCCTGTGGAGGGACACTGGAGGAAGAAAAATATTAACAAATACTTTAAGGGAGACACATCAGGGATAAAAAAGAAACCAATGTGGTCCATTTTGGAAAGTAAAATATGTAGTGTTTCAATGAGCAGCAATTCATGCTAATGTGGTATATTTTTATTGCCTTTTGATTTCCATTGTAGCTATTATATAGCTCCTCCTTTACCATCTAGTTCTCAGGGATTGAATTCAGATCATCAGGTAGTGTAGCAAGAACCTTTACTGTTTTGGCAACTCATAATGTCAGATTTGGGAGTGTTACAAATTCAGCTGCCTTCAGTGTCAAAGCTGGTCAGGCACTGGCAGCATGTGGGGCCACAGAATGGCTGTATGATTGAGCAGCTGATGTGGAGAGAGAAGAACAATGTTGGTGAGCTTGAAAGCTTGTAGATTTAGTACTACGTCTTTTTCCATGATTATTTTTTATGCCCTAATAAAATTTAATTGCAGCACAACCTTTTCTGAAATGCCATAATAAACTTAAAAGATTCCTCTTGATATTTTTCTGTTACCATGATAGTGTTTTTATCTCCACAACTTTTAATCTTTTTATTCTTTAAACAAAATCAATGAGTGAGTGCATTTTCCTTTAACTTTGAACTTTTTCAGTTTCTATTTAGAATGATAAACTGTACCTGTAATATATTTTGAATTCTCTTTCTCATTGATTTTTATTTCAACAAGTATTTTCATGTCTTTTGATAGTGTACATGCTTTTTCCTGGTGGCTAACTTACAGTAGTAAACAGTGGTCAAAAACCTCCCTGTTCTATGGGGGCATTTTGGTGGCAAGACAGATGTGGGAGGTAAGAAAATATTAGTGTGCAAGTGTGCAGACATGGTTAGTGGTTGGATCTGACTTGCAGTTATTTAGAGGACTGATTGAAAAAGACAATCATAAGTGAATAAAACCTAAGGAAATCAAGAGAAGACTAGATGATACCAGTGAGGACTGTGCCTAAGAAAAAGGAAAAGTTTATGTAAATGCCCAGGGAAATATATTCTAAACTGAATTTCATGCCATTTTCCAAAATCTTGTTGAACTATAACTTGAAACATAGCATTCACATAATTTGGATTATTTTAAATATTCAGCATTTTATAAAATTTATCTGAAAAATTTAGTTCTCTACACCATAAAAATTTTCAAACTGGTATATGCCTTACTTCTTTTGAGTTTGGCCTAAAATGTTCATATGTGTATTTTTTATATTAAAGTTAAAAGTGAATCTTTAAAATTAATTTCTTTTTAAATTAAATTTATTTATGTTATATCTCCACTGCAGTTTCTCCTGCCTCCTCTCCTCCCATTTCCATTTCTCATATTTCCTTGCCTCTCCTTTATTTCTGTTCAGAAAGGGGCATGTCTAAGGACAAAGCATGACATATCAAGTTGAGGTAGGACAAAGCTCATTGCCTTCTTTTGAGGCTAAGCAAGGTTACACTGTATGAGGGAAGAATAGATCCCCTAGGCCAGCCAAAGCCCTACTCCCGCTATTAAGAGTCCCACAAGTAGACCAAACTATATAACTGTTACATATGTGCAGGGATCCTAGGTCGGTCCCATGCAGGTTCCTTGGTTGTCAGTTCAGACTCTGTGAACCCCTCTGAGCCCAGGTTGTTCTTTCTGTGGATTTTCTTTGATACCTGTTACCTCTCTGGCTCCTACAATGTCTTGTTCCCCTCTTCAGCAAGGTTGCCCATCTTGGTCCAATGATTAACTGTGGGTCTGCATCTGTAAAACTCATTTTCTAAGGAACAATTCTCAAACTCTCATTGCTTCCCTGTGCAAAGAGGAAGGGAAATGATAAGTTATATGTAAAACATCTTTCTTTGGAACACGAACACCCAAATAATGACACAGAGACTTCTTATTAATTATGAAAGCATGGCCTTAGCATAGATTTGTTCCACCTAGCTCTTTCTTAAAGCTTAAATTAACCAATTTATATTAATCTGTTTTTTTCTATGTTGCTCATTATCTGCTTAGTACCATACATTTGAATTCCTCCCAGTCTGGCTGGTGAATATACTGCCTCAAAGATTCTTCCCCTGAGTTATTCTCTCTCCCTGGAAGTCCTGCCTATTCTCTCTTGGCTGCCTCTTGACCATACAAGTCTTTAATAGACCAACCAGGTGTCTTAGGCAGGTGAGGTTAAATAGACACGTCTTTACAGTATACGAAAAGATTATCCCAACAATGAGACTCAACTTTGAAGTAAAAGATCCTTACTTATAAAATGTTATTTTCGGGGCTGGAGAGATGGCTCAGAGGTTAAGAGCACTGCCTTCCAGTGCTGTTCTTCCAGAGGACCTGAGTTCAATTCCCAGCAAAACCACATGGTGGCTCACAACCATCTATGATGAGGTCTGGTGCCCTCTTCTGCAAAACTGTATGCATAATAAATAAATAAATCTTTAAAAAAAAAAAAAAAAAAAAAAAAAAAAA
>PVIH01019598.1:0-34885 GCA_004025045.1 Sigmodon hispidus | reverse complement strand
GATGCCGACACTCTGTACCTCTCTAAGATGCAGGCACTCTGTACCTCTCTAAGATGCAGGCACTCTGTACCTCTCTAAGATGCCGACACTCTGTACCTCTCTAAGATGCCGACACTCTGTACCTCTCTAAGATGCCGACACTCTGTACCTCTCTAAGATGCCGACACTCTGTACCTCTCTAAGATGCAGACATTCTGTACCTCACTCTGTACCTCTCTAAGATGCAGGCACTCTGTACCTCTCTAAGATGCAGGCACTCTGTACCTCTCTAAGATGCAGACACTCTGTACCTCTCTAAGATGCAGGCACTCTGTACTTCTCTAAGATGCAGGCACTCTGTACCTCTCTAAGATGCAGGCACTCTGTACCTCTCTAAGATGCAGGCACTCTGTACCTCTCTAAGATGCAGACACTCTGTACCTCTCTAAGATGCAGGCACTCTGTACCTCTCTAAGATGCAGGCTTTTGTGGATGGCAGAGCCCCGCCTAGACTTCTGTCCCCTCTCACTGATTTGCACAGATAGGGCAAGGTCTCTGTGTGTCTCTGCCACCCTGAAGCTTTGGTGGCTCATGTGCCACATTTCCAGTTCTCTCTTATCCCTCCTTTTGAGCCCTCTGAAACATATTTCAAACTAAAATGTTTTTATTTGAGACAGTCATGCTATGTAGCTGTAGCTACCCTGGAACTTGAACTTGAATCTCCTCTGGTGTCTGGTGTACAGTGGTTAGATGGAGCCAGTCTGGCCTCCAACTCTTAGAGATCTGTCTGCCTCTGCCTCCTATATGTAATCACACTTAGCATTATTATTATTAAAGGCAGAGTCCCATGTATTCCAGACTGGCCTTGATCTTACTGTGTGCCTAGGACAATCTTAAACTTCTGGCCCTTCCATCTCCAGCCCCCCTAGTGCTGGGATTATGGTTATGTGCCACCGCCCTGGTTTATGTAGTGCGGAAGACTGAACACTGGGGTTCATTCACGCTAGGCAGGTGCTTCTCCAGCTGAGTTATATCCCCAGTCCCCAAAAGCTTCTAGTTACAGAAAATCTCAAATACATACCACGGTTGAGAGTTATCTAGTGAATTCCTTCCTACCCTTCCCTCAATGTCTCTGCTGATCTGCCATCCTGACATCACTGATGCTTTGGTCCGCCCAACACATGCAGATATACTTCTAGAAGGTTCTGTTATTGGGGAGTGTCCTCCCCTCCCAGTTGTGAGGACTCTGTCCCATGCTATAGTCCCCTACAGGGTGCTTGTTGGTGGGTTTGGTGACTGCTGCTTTGCACAGGCAGAGGCACCCAGACAAAGATGGTGCCTGACATGAGCGATGGTGTAGAAGTTCTGGCCACCCTGTGTATCAGGAGTCTTATTCAGTTTTCAGCCTGGCTCCTGTTTCTGTCTCTGAATACAGGAACTAATGTTGGTCAAGGCACAATGTGACATTTTCGTGTGTTTTGGGGGGAAGTTTCTGACATGATACAGCTGTGCTTGTCCTCAGTGACCAACCCCATCAGTCTTTACTTTTGGAGTGATGTTGGCCCTCTTTTCATTGTATCGTTTATTTATTTACTCACTCGATTACATATTGCACTGAGAATTAAATGTAGAATCTCAAGCAAGCTTGGCCAATATGCTACCCCTGCGCCTGTAACCAGCCTCTTATCACCCTGGTTTAATGAGTCGAGAAAGTTGTTTCCATGCTCACTAGATGGCGCTGAAGTCATGAGCAACGCAGTGTGCTTCAGGGGCGGAGTCAAAGGCTGGACCACTGACTGTTCTTGCACCTAGCTAACCATTCCTGGAATGTGAGCAAAACAGCTAGATCAATCAATGTGACATCAGAGTTAAATTTATTGACCAAACTGGGTTGTTCTTTGGGACTTTCCAGCTTCTCTGAGGTTCCCTCCTGTAGAGGTGGGTTCTTTTCTCAGGTCTGTCTAGTTTGAAGGGTGGGTGTCACATGCCTTACTCCTGGCTCAGTTTCTTAGCCCGAAGCCCGGCTTGGAACATGCCGCTGTCACTGACCTCTCTTTCCTTTTGTATTTCTTCTTATTGGGGGGGGGGACAGCATTCAACCTTATTCTCTTGTTTTTCCCAAACACAAAACAAGCTGTACTATAAAAAGTGAATCTGGGCTGATGTTGGGACCAGCATGCAGGAAGCCCCGGGTTCCAGTCCCAGCCCCAAATAAACAGGGCACAGTGTCATGTCCCTGGTAGCCCAGTGCTTGGGTGGTAAAGTTGGAAGGATCTGAACTCTGAGATCATCTTTGGTTATACAGTTAGTATGAGACTCACCTGGGCTAACTAGTTGAGGCTATGTCTCAAAACAACATCAAGCACATCAAACAGAAACCACTTCTTCCTTTCTGTTCTTGCCTGAGGTTCCAGATGATTTGGTTCAGCCTGGAGTTTTGTTTTTGTGTTCTTGTTTTTGTCCCCAGTAAGAACAAGGTCTAACATTACCTCTTAAGCACTTCTGCCCACAATTTTGCCTGGGCATACTGAAATATTCTTTGGATCCTGTACTCCAGTGTATTAAGGAAAGACTTCGTTTTTGTTAAAAAAAAAATGGAGTGTGCAATCTCCCTAGATGTGGCAGTTCTTTTGAAAGGCAGTAGGCATATGGGACCTGTGACACGTGTAAGCATCCTCACCCGCATGAACGTCACGCTACAGCACACAGCACTGAGTAAAGCAAGTTGTCTTTGGACTGTGGATGATGGTGAATTTCCCAGCAATCTCTCCTTCTCCTCCTGCCTGGCCCAGAAGGGTAGCCATGGGCTTGGGGCACTGGCGACCCTTGGGAGCTGGCAGGGCTGGCTGGTGGTCATGGCTTGGCTTCTCCAGGGTACACACGTGTCCCTAGGGACCGCCTGCTGAGCTGTGACTTGTGGCTGACAGCCTGCTCATTTCCTTCCAGTCCACCCAGGTGAAGGAGCTGGGCTTCGTTCTCACAGTGAAAAGCTGGGTGTGTTCATTTGGGACTTGAGGCTTCCTTGGGCTCAGGGAAAACACAGGGAAACACTTGTGTTTTGGCAGAGAGATGGCCAGGACTAAATAGAGGCTTTGTGTTGGGTTGATTCTCTGCTCACCCTGCCCTTGACTTTATGAGCTGTCTGCAGACACAAGGGTGAGAACCTGGGGTGAACCATGGCATCTGAGACTTGTGACGGGTTCTCGAGTTGGAAACGTAGGATGTCAGCAGAGCCATGCCAAGGCCGCTATTATATCTGCTTATGGTTCCTAAGTGGACAAATACACAGTTGACGAAGGTGGCCTGGGACCTTCTAGCCACCAGCAGCAGGTGTCACTTAGTTAGGTGGTATGGCTGGTAGACAACTGTCTCTGACCAGCTGCCAAATTAAAAGTCCCTGGCAATGAGCACACAGGGCTCACATCTATGACCCTGGCTGCATTGGTTTAAAAATAACAGGCTCCTCCTGCTGAGCATCATTTGGAAGGGTTAGGGTTAGGGTTAGGGTTAGGGAGTGTAAAGTAGAATCTGGGGACCACTGATGTGCCTCTGTGGGTCTCCCTGCCAGGCTAAGAGCTCTCCTGTGCCAAGGAGCCAGTGCAATTCCCATGGATAGGAAGATTATGGCAGTCTTTGTCACACTGATTCTTGCCTACTGGTAGTGGTAGGCGAGACCTGGCTGTAGAGACCTAAGGTCCAGTCGAGAGTCTTTCCCTTTTTGAGCCTTTGGCCTCAATTCTCCAGCTCTGTCTTTATTTGTAGCTTAATCTTCATTCCCACCCCCTTTTTAGCCTTCCAGAGGTGTCCAATCTGTATTCTCTGGGCCACATCAGAATTATCTTGAGCCACATTAAGCCCAGGATGTCCAAGCCACAGCCTTGGGGTTCTGAGAGAATAAATACATTTATTTTGAATGACACTGCAGACTGATAAGCCATTCTGGGCTGTATGTTGAATGTCCTCCAGCAGCTCCTGGGAAACATCATGAATCTGTGGGAAAATAAAGGGGTTAAATATTTTTTATTACACTTACGTAATGCATGTATATGTGTGTGTGCATGTGCTAGGGGACAACATCTGTCTCTTATCTTCTCAGTAACCGCTGGTGCTAAAAGCCAGACCCAGGTGGCTTCTGTTGAGAAAATAGTGTTGAGGTCTGTTGCAATACTAGACATAACCACTAGGTGGGGATGTTGGGCCTTGAATGGCCTTGGCTCAATGTGCTGGGCCCCAAGTGTCAATCTGATGTTTGGAGCCCAGGGTGTTTGCTCCCTTGCCCAAAATGGCTTTTTCATGTCTTCCTTTTCATATTTCTTTCTCTTCATCATGCCTCCTAATATATTGCATATTATATAGAAAAAGTATATTTTCTTTTGTGTGTTGTTTCTTGAGTATGTTGAATGGAGGTTCGGGTCACAGGTGCTGAGGGCTGCCTGGTTGGAGCTGAGAGGCAGGGTGTGTACCTTTCTTTGTTGTACATTCACGGTGTCTGTGTGCCAGCTCTCCATCCAGGCCCTGCTCATGTAACCATTCTCCACCAAGCTGCACCCATCCTAACCCCCTTTCATTTCTTTATGCTTCAGAGGAGCCGGCAGGTGTATTCAAGCCTCCGAAAGCCACTGACCGTACGTTGCTGTCACCTAGGGGACCATGAGGGGATGGGACCGTGGGGTTTCTGCTGGAGGGGAATTTTCTGACTTGCATGGGGTGGGGTGGACTGAGCTGCAGCCAGGCCCCTGAGTTGACCACTGGCAAGTCTCAGCCACTGGGTAACTGATGTGAATTACTTGTATTGCTTGGAGAAGAGTTCCCCTAGCTCTCCCAGATCCTGTCTAAGCATATTGCCTGGGCTGATGCTTCCAACATGGGAGATATAGTGGGATAGGGGGACTGTGAGGTATCTCCGGGACCTGGAGGTGACCAGGAGAATGAGAAATGCTTGATACATAATTCACAAGGTAGATCAAAATTGTAATGATTGACACAAGCAGTTAATAGTGTTCCCCCAAGGCTTCCTCCTTTGGCCAAGGCCTGCCTGCTCTGAGGCCTGGTGGAGGAAATATGTGGAAAGGTGATGGGCAGGCTAGCCCCAGCCACCCCGGCTCCCGGCACTGTCTTAGCAGCATGTCTTAGGGTGTATAGCCATATGGCCCAATGAACAGGTCTCTGTGGGAGCTGTTCCCTTGTTCTTCCCTGAGGGTTATCCTGGTGTGGACAGACTCACCCAGATAGGCCTGCTGGTGGTTCTACCTCGAGCCTTTCGGAAATATCCTCTCAAAGGAACACCCTGCCTTTGCAGGGTTTCAGAGTCTGACTAGTGAGGTCTTGTCCCCAGAAGGGCAGCTGTGACGTTAGCAAAAGAACATCTATCTCCCAGAGGATGAAGATGACAGACAGAACTGATTCCTTTATCCATTCTCCAACTCCCCACTGCCACAATAAGTGTGTGAGTGTGTGTGTGTGTGTGTGTGTGTGTGTGTGTGTGTGTGTGTGTGTGTGTGGAGGGAGGGTCCCTGGGACATGGCTCCCCTGGTCACTTGACTCTGGGATCACTTCTGTCCCTCTTCCCCCATGGCCTGAGGCTGAGGCTTGGGCTACAGCTTGTGTGCAGCCAGCTGAGTGGGTTGCACCATTTGGGTCCTATCTCCTTGGTGTTCTGCGATCAGTCTCTGAGCCTCAGTTCCCCCATCTGTGAAATAGAACTAATAGCATGATAAAAATAGCCTCGTCTCAGCATACTGAGGGCTCAAGAGACAGAGCAGAGTTGATTATAGTGATTGCCAGTATGGTACTAGTTATCCATATACAAGATTCACATCTGTGTGTGGGGGGCAACTGAGGGCTAGAGATGGGATCGGATCTGGAGGTGGCTGGGCTGAGCCTTAGAGAGATCTACAGGGCTACCTCTCTGATACCTGCTTGTATCTTCTAGTTGATGACAACTTGGGCTTCCTCCCCACCTTTGGGCCCTGCTATATAAACCTTTATGGGAGTCCTCGGGAGTTCACAGGCTTCCCAGACCCTTATGCAGAGCTCAACACAGGAAAGGTGAGTAGCTACATGCATCCCATAAGACCCATGGCTAGCCTGGCAGTGTCTGGGCTTTATGAGGGCTGGACAGACCTCTCAGAGTTAGATCTTCTGGCTTCTTTCTCTTGGTCTTGTTGGACCTGTTCACTGTCTCCCTCCAGCGACACCTATGCCCACCTCTCCCAGGTTTCATCCCTTTGGACTGGGTTGGAGGATTGGTATAGCCCTGTTCTTTAGAGGTGGATAATGTTACGCTGCCATGTGCTGCGCTTCCCCACCTACCCCTTTGCTGGTGACCCTCCTTGCTCTTGCAGGGTGAAGGTGTGGCTTACCGAGGCAGGCTTCTGGTGTCTCTGGAGACCAAACTGGTGGAACACAGTGAGCAAAAGGTGGAAGACCTTCCTGCTGATGATATCCTGCGCGTGGAGGTGAGGACACTGCTCTGAGACAGAGCTGACTCCTTGTTGGGAGCAGGGGCAAAGTCTTCAGTTCTGACCCACATTTGCTCATCCATATTTGCTTTGGTGGCACTTCTCAGGGTTTCTGTGTCTCAGCTGTAAGGTGGGAATAGTGTAATGCCCTACCCCAGGGATGCTTTGAGGCTTAAGGGTGACAAATGAAAGTATTATAGGAATTCAGAGCTTGATACACAGTGAAACACAATTTTCTAAGGATTCCATGGGAACAGCTAGCCATGATCAGTTCAGTGCCATTTACCACTGACATCTTCAAATCCAGCATGCCACAAGGTAGCTGTTGTTAATTCCAAGTACAGATGAAGACTCTGAGGCCCAGAAATATCAGAGCAATGCCTGGTCTCCAGGGTCATATGGACACTGCAGTTAGTTACCTCTGGTTTCCATGCTGGCCCTCCTACCTGCCCATTGCCTCAGTTTTCCTGTCTGTAGTCATATTTACCTTAGAGATGGTGGTGAAAAGAGACTTGATGTAGGCACACAGTAGGCACACGGTGTTATCTGGCATCATAGTGTCATGTCATTCACGTGTTTCCAAACCCAGCTTCTCAGCTCCTTCCCCTCAGCTTTCCAAGGAGGTAACTATAAAATGTTGTTCTCATGTCAAGACACATTAATGTTTTATATTGCCTCAGCCTTGTGACTTGGGCTTGGAGGGGCAGTGTGTGTGTGTGTGTGTGTGTGTGTGTGTGTGTGGGCAGGGTATGACTGTTGAGAGCTTTCAGCCCCTTTAAGGGGTAGATGAGGTGTAGGCTGCCCTGAGGAACACTGCAGGAGACCCTGCTGTGTGGACGTGGTGGTGCCTTCGATGCTGGTTTGGATTAAAGAGCAGCCTGAGCTTGGAGGAAACATGAGCAAATGTGCATGGACCTGGATGAGTTTGTTCCGTCAGTAACCAAGTCTGGAAGCTGTTCCTTTGGACCATCAGCCACTCTTTGCCCAGCTGGGAGTTCAGAGTCCTAGTCATGGCGAGGGCCTGACATCTGTGGAATTTGTCCTTCTGGGTATCTTGCTTGTCTGCTTGTGACGTCTGACCTCTCTGCCTGCAGAAGTACCTCCGGAGACGCAAATATTCCCTTTTTGCTGCCTTTTACTCAGCCACAATGCTGCAGGATGTGGATGATGCCATCCAGTTTGAGGTCAGCATTGGAAACTACGGAAACAAATTCGACACCACCTGCCTGCCACTGGCCTCCACCACCCAGTACAGCCGGGCAGTCTTTGATGGTGGGTGAGCCTGGAAGGGACCTGGGTCATAAGGCAGACACCAAACCCTAAACCCTGCCTCCAGAGAAACCTTACGAAACCTTTTGGGGACTCCTTTCTACTTTTTGTGCTGTTCCCCATACTCCTCTTGGGGGGCCCACTGTACCCACAGGTTGGACTTCTGCAGATTCTGCAGTTGCCCTGGCCTTGAGCCATCTCCTTCAACACATGGGGTCTGGGGGCTTGGCATGGCGGCCTTGGAGATGTGAGCTTGGGTTTCCCCAGAGGCACTGTGTCAGCCATCTTGTTTTGATGAGAGCCACAGCAGCCTGTCCCCACACAAAGTATGCTCAGGTACCTTGTCTGTAAACAGGGGACTACCAGCCATACCACAAACATCTAAGAGGAGAGAAGAGGAAGACCTGTCTGTCTTGAGTCCCCTCTCAGCCTGGGTCAGATCGGAGAGCCCCGTGTCCTGAGCTTCATGCTATGCAGAGTGTGTTTCACTGTCCTGGGCCTATGCCAGTGCTCATCAGGTCCGTCTCCCCTCCTGCAGGGTGCCACTACTATTACCTGCCTTGGGGCAACGTGAAGCCCGTGGTGGTACTGTCCTCATATTGGGAAGACATCAGCCATCGAATCGAGACTCAAAACCAGCTCCTCAGGATTGCTGACCGACTGGTGAGTAGGGTCCTGTCCAGCATGGCGCCTGGTCTCTAGCCTTGACAGAAGTACACTGGTAGGGAAGACTGAGTGTCCAGGGTGCTGGGGACACCCTAGGGGACAGATGTGGGAGGTGATTGAGGGACAGAGAGTTGAAAGACAGCTGTGGTGTCAAGATATGCCCGGTGCTTATTACTAGATGCCTCTTGACTCTTAGACCACATACAATAATTTTTCTAGAAACTTCCAGTCAGAAGCCAGAAGCTAGAGCTTTAAACTTAGATCCAGGTGGCATTCATGGGTGCTGAGGGAAAGGTGTGTGTTAGCAAGAGGAGAAACTAAGAATGAAGAGGATGTCAAGGGGACAATGGGAGGGTGTGGTGAGGACCCCACCTAGGACATCATAGCAAGGACTCAGGAGGGTGGGTCCTAGGGCCGCCTAGGACTGGGGGTGGTTTTCTAGGAAGTTTGTGGAAAGATGAGGGGCTTTGAGAGAAATGATCTGGGGTTCAAACCTGGGAACCCCAGGAGAGAAGCAGAGTGTTTGAATGAGGGAGAGGTTCTGCTTTGGAGGTGAGGAGAGGATTCTGGGAACCTCTTCAGACCTTCAGGTTGGCCTGGTGCTTGACCAAGGCAGGCAGAAGAATCTCGAGAGGGTACAGGTGTAGAGAATAAGAGAGGAGAGAAGGATGCTGGGAAGTCGCTGGTTTAGGGGGGGCAGAATGGCTACAGGGCAGCGGAGGGCAGGAAGGGCACAGTTGGAGAGGAGGCGGGAAGGTGAGGAAGGGGTGATGTTCTTGAAACTGGCAGTTGGTGGTGATGGGCAGCTAATGCCAGCGGGAGAAACGGAGTTGAGGCTGGGCAAGATCCTGCGCTCTCCACGGTACTCCTTCCCATCACACCAGAAGGCCACTCTTCCCAGGGAGCAGGAACTGAGTTTTCTTCTTAGGGTTCTCCCCCAAGGTGGAGCACACATCACATGCTCAGGAAGGCTGATGTGTGGAAGGGGCTGCTTGGGGGACTGAAGCAGCCGTGGACCTCATGTGTATTTCAAGGCTGGCCCCTGTCTTCCAGCTCAGAGCCCAGGCCTAAGGAAAGTACCCAGAGAAATGCCAGAGAGAGGGATTCAGATGAAACTATAAGAGGGCCGGCTCTGAGAGTCTGGTCCTTATGCCCAGTGGTGGCTCCAGGGCTGCTGCGGGAGGCTGGTTAGCACTGGAACTGGCTGTGTGGCTGACTCCATAAGGAAGACCGAGGAGTCTCAGAGATGCTTTCCCATTTTGGGAGTCAGGTCTGGCCTCTGGGTGGTAGCTGGGTCCGAATGCATTCAGGCTATGAAGGAGTTCTAACTACAAGGACCCTGTGGCCATGTGTGAGGCTGGAGTTCTGAGGTTGAGGGTTGTGGTGGGGAGTCCGGAAGGTTCTAGGGCCAGGAAGGTGCTGGCAGATTGAGTCTGGCTTTGCTGTCTTGCTCCTATTATCTATTTCCTTCTGGCTCAGTGACAGGGTCTGGGGATGGGTCCCCCTCCATGGTGATACTCTTGACCTAGGTTTGCCCGTTCCACAGGAAGCTAGCCTGGAGCAGCTCCACCTGGCTGTGAAGGCACAGTGTTCTTCTGAGGACTTGGATGCCCTGGTGGCTCAGCTGAGTGATGACCTTCTCGCAGACTGCAGGTAGGGGGTAGTTGACACCCTCGGATGCCTCGCTCAGCCAGCGTTGTGTCCCGAGTGTTCGTGTGTGGTGGTGAGCGGAGGCACGTCTCCCAGTCACGCTTGGCCAACAGTCTGGCCAGGGCTGAGCCCAGAGGTGGTGGAGCCAGTACTGGGAGTTGAAAAGGTGACGTTTAGAACAGGTCATAAATCTCCCCACAGCAGTAGCAGCAGCTGTGGGCTGGGCGACGGGCTTACCTGAATGGGAAGCATTGTGTGTCTGATCCCCGACCTCATAGCTCCCTGATGGACTCTCCAGGAGAAGCTGGGGTGGGGGCACCCCTCCTTCCCCCAAGGCCGCGTTGTCGGCGACCATGGTTTCTACTGCACATGGCTGATTGTCAACTTCGGGAAAGGGGGGCCTGGGAGTGTGGGAGAATAGGTGTGCGGGTCAGCAGAGGGGATTCACCTCAGCATCTTTTCCATATCCAGGAGGGCTGGGGGTAGTCACTGCAAAGGGAGCTGTGAAGTTGATCTTGGTGTGAAGAATGACATCTTAATAATATCTTATCAACTAAAGACTGTCACCGTGAGGGGTCTCAGTGAAAGGAAGTGTCATTACCATAATGACAAATGCAAGGAAACCTACCCGTCACCACAGTCTGGTGGCTTTCAGTAGCTCTGCTTTGGGGTTTGGTTTCTCAGCCATAAAATGGACTTGGCTTTAACTGCTCTTCTGTATTCTATGGGGTTCAGTATAAAGGTGGCCCCCCATAATCCTGCCTTCCCTCTCATGCTAGCTAGAGACCCCTGTTGAAGGGATCAAAGAAATGCCCTCACCACAAGAGATGCCTAACTGTGGTGGCTAGGCACGTGCATACCCTACTTAGGAGGTGTGCCTTTACCAGATGAAGTGTTCCCAAAGAAACAGCAGCCCTGGCCACCCCATCATTTCTCCATTCTCTATGCCTTCCTCAAACCAGCTCAGCCCCAGTTATAAGGCACGACTTGAGCTCCCTAGGTATGAATGAGAGTGAGAAGCAGGGTCTGTGGGAGCTCGGAGCAGATGCATCTGACAGTGAAATCTTCCCAGAGAAGGAATACCTGGTGGAAATGGAAGGGGAGGAGGTAGAGAGGAGATGGCCAGGACCAAGGCACGAGTCTGGCTGTCTTGGGGGTACTGAGGGCAGCTGATGCCTAGCAGGGCAGCTTTCTGAACTCTGCCAAGGAGAGCTCAGGCTTGGGTATCTGAAGCAGGACCCCTGGGTCGGACGCTTCCTATAGCTCCAGGATGATGAGAGAGAGAGGACATAGTAAGTGTTCTAACATCCAGGCAGCTAAGGTAAAGGTGCTGGGGAGGGTGGGATGTGGGAGGACCGAGGACATCACAGATGTGTCACAGGCAGTGTGCTGGGAAGATTGTGTGCATTCACTAATCATAAAACTCTAATCACATCATTCTCGGAGGGATTTGATAGACACACGGATTCACATGTCAAGTAACTTGAAGAGCGTCCTTGTGCTACCCTGTGACAGATAGAACGTGGGGCTCGGGAAAGGCCCAGTATAATTCTCTAGCTGTGGCCGTGATAGTTGGGTGGGCTTGGGGGAGCATTCTCTGAGGGATTTGGCTGGAGGGAACAAGGAGGCATCAGAAACGCCATTGATCTGCAGACGGAAGGGATGTGGTTCTGGAGAGGCACACAGGGCACAATCAGCTTGCAGGGCCCCAGGGCAGGGCACCTTCTCAGATCATTCTGCACCCGGGCCATGCCTCTAGAGAGGCTGCTATGCCCAGTGATGCTACTTCTGGGACAGTGACTGGCAGAGTGTGGCATCTGCAGTACCACATGGCTGTTGTGGGGTGGACAGGTGAGTTTGTGCAGCTGGGGGTTTGGAAATGGTGGGGCCCAAGCCCTGGCAAGTCTGAGGTGCTGGGACACTGGAGACTGTAAGACTTGGTCCCAGACTGTCCTCAGTGACCTCTCAGGGAGGATTTATCTGAAATGCTCTGCCAGGCCAGCCTCTTCTATCTCCTAGGGGTTAGGGATGCCCAGGCCTCTGTGGGGTATCGGTTCAAAACAAGAGCTTGGAGTGGGGTGGGTTCCCATCCTTTCAGGGTGTCTGATAGGATCTTCAGAAAAGGGACTCCACATCCATCCCTCCAAAAACCACCCGAGGCCACCATGCTGCCTGAGGCCTCAGGGTAAGCAGGTGTCATGGCTCTCAGGGCTGATTACTTGTTTTCAGCCTTGTGTCCAGCCAGGGCCCTTCCTTACCTCATCCTGACCCCCCACCACCTCCAATGTAGCAAAGCCGTCTTCTCTGACTTCTGGACTCCCTTCTTCTCCTCTCTCTGTGTCTGTCCTGACAGCTGGGCCAGGCTGTGTCTGAGGCCACACTTGCCCCACACATTCCATCTCCTGTCTTCTCCTGTCTCCACAGGTCTACGCCATGAGAGATGGCAGCACAACCCTAGCAGCTCAGCCTTTCCTTCCTGACTCTTTTCCCTGCTGTTCTTCTTCAGCATCCTGGGAAGGAAGGACTGGTTTCCCCAAGGGGTGCCCATAGCCTCATCCTTTAGTTACTGCTGGCTATTGGACCCTCTCCACCCTATAATGTACCCTTGCCTCTGTGGATTACCATCTGTCATCGCACTGTTTCCTTAGCCGCAAAGGCTTCCCTAGCGCTCTGCACTAGGTTAGCAGCTCCTGTCAGCCCTGCAGGAGCAGATCAGGGCCACTTTTTCCAGGGAAAGCTCTAAGGCTGCTCCTGTGGAGAATGGCAGGTTGCCTCAGTTTCTCCTCACGAGAGGGCAAAGGTGGGGAAGGATCATCTCTTTGGACTCAATCCGCTGCTCAGCTTAAGAATGAAGCCAGCGCATTGTCCCTGTCCCTGATCCAGTCACCAGCTTGGTTCCCAGGGGCAGGTAGTGAGTTGGTGAGCTCTGCTCTGCTGTTAGGTGGCCCAACTCCAGTTTGTAGGGAGGACTCCAGTTTGTAGGGAGGACTCCAGTTTGTAGGGAGGACTAAGTATGCAGTCTCCTCCTTAGACTCCTCTCTTTTTGCGTTCCTCTCTATTGGACTTCCAAACTTGTGAGTGGGAAGGCCCGCGCTTGGCTGGTCTTGGAAAGTTTTGGTTGGGTGGTCTGTTGCAGGGTCCTTCCTGTCTTCTAACCTTGGCTAAGCTTCTCCAGCCCTCTGTTGTACTGCGCACAGGGCCCCTCACCCACCATGCTCGGCCTCCACCCGCCGCTGCCGCCGCCGCCGGGCCCGGGGCGGCCGTCCGTCCGCGGCACCCTCGGGGCAGTAAATATTATATTACCACAGGGTGTGCAGTACGTGACCTGAGACGGGCCCCGGGGCTTAAGTTTCCCCGAGATGGAGCTTGCGCACCCGCTCCCCCCACCCTAAAAATTCAATTAAAAAAAATAACAGGAAAGACGCAGCGCGCCCAGGGCCTGCCAGAGCGGTGCCGTGGCGCTCCGGCGGTAATTGGTTCTGCATAGCTCGGGGAAATTGGCAGAAAAAATAAATCAGCCGGGAGCCGGGAGTCCAGACGCTGCGGGGAGGGGCCGGGGGCTGCAGCGTGGAGCGGGCCTGGCGCAGCCTTGACGAATGTCCTGTTTGAGGGCAGGGGCTGGGCCAGCTGCAGGGTCCTGCCTGGGGAGGGTGAGCTCTCCCCCACTTTTCTAGCATTTGTCCTGGGTGTGCATGTCCAGCCCCTGGAACGGTGGGGAGCGTCCTTTTAGAGGTTCCCTGTGTGATGATGGGTTGGGGATCGGAGATCTTTGCCCTCGCACAGGATGGAGTTTAGTTTAACCCCTCATTTGGGCTTCAGCGGTGTTAGTTGAGGGCAACAGCACCCCAGCAGTGCTCAGGAGGCTTTCCAAAGCTCAGCATTCTGGGAGGGCGGACTTGGGGCAGCCAGGGTGAATGCTTCTGTATTCATGGCTGCGGGCCTCCCCAGTGTCTGCAGTAGCTAGTCAGGGCTCCATAAATTTCTTTCTTGGAGAAAGTGTGCGTCCAACACAGAGGGGATTTATTTTAGTATGGGGCAACTTAGACTCTGGCCTCTGCTCTAGACAACACAAGGGGCCGGGAAAGGGACCCTCTAAATCCTTTGAGAGCTACCAGTCAGCTTGGAGGGTACACTCATACGAAAGAACCCACCAGACTGGGAGGTTGAGGGTGAGTCCCCCCCAAATTGCCTGGGAATAAAGAGGCATGTAGGAGGGCCAGGGTATGTGGGGGAGATTTTCTGGAGCAGGCAGGCCATTGAGGTGAGCACCCAGCAGGGACCCTATAAATAAATGTCCATACTTGTGTGTACATGCATACATGCACCTGCCCTTGTGGTGTGTGGAACCCGGTGAACAAGCACACTCTCCTTATCTCTCGTAGCCAGCCCCTGTGTGACATCCATGAAATACCTTCCGCCACCCACCTTGATCAATACCTGTTCCGGCTACGTACTCGGCACCTGAACCAGATCAAAGAAGGTGCTCTGGCCTTGAAGCTAGGCCACAGTGAGCTTCCCACTGTCTTGGAGCAGGCCGAGGACTGGCTTCTGCGTCTCCGTGCCCTGGCTGAGGAGGTAGTGAGTCCTGAGGGGCCTCTCTTCTTCAGTTTTCCCGCCTCCTGGAATGTAGATGAAATGTTTACACTGTGATACATTCCTGGTGACCTCGGACAGGTCACTTAACCTTCTAGTATTAGTATGCCTATTTGTGGGACATGGCAGCCTACTTACTAGATGTTACAGGGTCCAACTCAGAGCCTGGCACACAGTAGGTACTCAAGAGATGGCCTAGCCCATTAAAGGATGTCAAAGCAAGGCTAGTACCATAACTGAGTGCCTGGCTCTAGGTCTCATACTGAAGCCTGCTTCTTTGACTCCTGGTCCACTACTGCCTGGAAATGTGGATGGCGAGAAGGGCTGGTATCCGGGCAGGTCAGGGAAAGGATGTCTGAAACAGAGGGCTGTAGAAGGGCAATTTTAGAAAGGGGTGATGTACCCTAGAGTTTCTCTGTGCACAAGGCACATGGCCAGTTACCTGGGCATATCCTCATGGTGGTGAGGACTGTCCCTGGGCTGGTCATCAGCAGCCTCTGGAGCCTTGCTCCTGATCTTAGCCTCGTCACAGAATTTGTTTTATGGCTAGGAGAGGGCAAAGGCTAGAGAATTCTCCTCAAAATCCTCCCAGTTCCTGCCTCCAGGTCTGGGGCCTCACACTCTCTGAAGAGCCCTTGTGGAGGTGGTGTGTACTCTGTAAGCCTGAAGACCTTGGGGTCCTAGGGTTAGCAGGCAGAAGGAGGCTCCTTTGGGCAGACCACATCTTCCACAAGAGCAGACCCAAGAGTCAGACCCCATGCTCTATGCAGGTTTCTTCCTAGAAACCGATGAGCATCTAAGAGACATTTGTGGAGCTCCTCTGTAAGATGAGGGCCAAAGGGAGGGCCCTGAGTGGCCAGCATGGGATAGGAGCTGGGTGAGACAAGACCTTTGTGGCCTTTGAGTCAGAGATCAGGCATGGCTCTGCACATGTCACCATCTCCACGTTGACTCCACCCCTTTCTCAGCCCCAGAACAGCCTGCCAGACATCATCATCTGGATGCTGCAGGGCGATAAGCGTGTGGCCTACCAAAGGGTGCCCACCCATGAAGTCTTCTTTTCCCGGCGGGGCCCCAGCTACTGCGGCAGGAACTGTGGAAAGCTGCAGACCATCTTTCTGAAGGTGAGTATTCTCCCTGCTCGGCCACCATAAGATTTTCTCAGCCTCTCCTGGTTCCCCATCCATTCCTGTTTTGGAACTATCTGAAAGATCTTAGACTTTCATCTTGGGAAGGGAGGGTTATTTGAATAAAATATCTTTCTTCTTCAGTGTCCCCCAGACTCTCCTGATCCTGCTCAGTGAGTCTAGGTAGCTTGCTGCCAGGAGCTGGAATGTGGGGTTGGAAGTGAACTAGGCAAACAGCATGGTAGCATCACTTGTCTTAGCATTTGGGAGATAAGAGCAGGAGATTAGGAGTTCAAGATCATCCTTGGCTACACACTGACTTTGAGAACATCCTGGGCTACATAAGATCCCATTAAAAAAAAGAAGTAAATTAAGATCCCTGTATGTGTTTATGCATGTGTCCAAGACTTACTTTATTACTTGTTGGGGTCTCTTTCAAGAATTATTTCTGACTTCTAACACGGCCCCTGAACCTGCCCCCAGTGACCTCAGTGACAGTTGATGAGGGGATGTGAGCGGGGTCTTGTGGAACGATTCTCATCATATTCTTTGGGTGAACATTGGGATACAGAGTCCAGGTGGCTTTGAGCATGGCTTCAACCAGATGATGGGAACACAGCGCACCCTCATGAAATGACTTTCCTTTCTTCCTTTCTCTTTAATTTTTATTTGTTATCTATTTATTACTGTGTTCTGCCTGCTTGTTTGCCTGCAGGCCAGAAGAGGGCACCAGATGTCATCACAGATGGTTGTGAGCCACCATGTGGTTGCTGGGAATTGAACTCACGACCTCTGAAGAGCAGTCAGTGCTCTTAACCTCTGAGCCATCTCTCCAGCCCATGAGATGACTTTTCTGTATACAGCCATTCTCAGTGACCAGGGAGCCAGCTCTTCCTTACCATGTCCAGTTGCTTCTAAAGGTTCTGCTTTCAGGGCCTCCTCAGCCCTCCATTGCAGCCTATCCCATTTTCCCAACGTCAACTGCAGCCATTTTCTTCTTTCCAAGCTACCTCAGATCTTCAAGCTTCAAGATCAGTCATCACTGATCATACTTCAGTCTTGACCTTCTGGGTAGAGTCAGATCTTGGCTGCCAGCGTTCTTGCTTTTTGTTGGCCAGACATTCTTGTTGCCCCAGGGGTGGGCAGTGAGGGCCGGCTACAGTCACACAGCCTGTGTGGACAGGGTGCCAGTGCTGGTTAAAGCTCTGCCTGGCCTCGGGAACAGCCCTTTCCCCATCCTCCCCACCCCCCCACCTCCCCCCCACACCTCCCCATCTCCCCCCCAATCCCCCCCCAACCCATGAAGTGAAAATGAGGCTGTCTACCTCACAGGCACCGGGGACTGGATTGGACAGTGCATACATTGCTTTGTGAACTAAGTGGTCAAGGGATACTTGTTCCTCTCTCCTGCTTTCATCTTTATTTTGGGGCTGTGCCTTGCTCTACAGATGCCACATTTGGGGACCTGTTCTAGGCCAGTGCGATGGATAGTTTTATGTCACCTTGATACAAACTAGTCATTTGAGAGGCAGGAACCTCAATTTAAAAATGCCCCATAAGACTGGACTGTAGGCAAGCCTAAATGCATTTTCCTAATTAGTGATTGATGGGCCTAGCCCATTGTGGGTGGGGCCTCCTCTGGGCTGGTGGTCCTGGGTTCCATAGGAAAGCAAGGCATGAGGAGCAAGCCAGTAAGCAGCACTCCTCCATGGCCTCTGCATCAGCTCCTGCCCCCAAGTTCCTGCCCTGCTTGAGTTCCTGTCCTTTCTTCAATGACAAACAATGATACGGAATTTTAAGGCAAATAAACAGTCTTCTCCCTATGTTGCTCCCTGGGAGATTGACCTTTTAGAGGGGAAGATGTGTGGTTTTGTGTGTGTGTGTGTGTGTGTGTGTGTGTGTGTGTGTGTGTGTGTGTATGAGAGAGAGAGAGAGAGAGAGAGAGAGAGAGAGAGAGAGAGAGAGAGAGAAAGAGAGAGGCAAGAATCATGCTCTTCACACATGCTCCTGGACCATCTGAGGTACATTCTTTGATTGAGCCTAACCTCAAGTTCTGGCCTCAGATTGCCCTCCTAGGCCGACTCTCTCCCTGTGCATGTGGGATGTGGAAGGGGAGACAGTGTGGCAATGGGCTGGCGGGGCAGTGGGTGGTAAGTGTGCTGCTATGCTGTAGGCAGGCCTGGTAGACTCTGGAGCAGTCTCCTTCCAGTTCTGAACTCTTTGCCCTGAAACCTCCGGGAGGTAAATTGAAAAAGATAAAGAATTGTTTCTCGAAGTCTCTCCACTGAGTTCATGAGCCTGCCGGTAGCTCCTGAGCAAGCGCTACAAAAATGTTGGCAGCGGGCAGAGACCAAGCAAACACTGGTGTTCCTTAACTTAAACCCAAGCTGGAAAAAGTGAGCACCAGCAGAGGAGAGGAGCCCCAAACTAGACATTTCTTTATTTGCTGTTGCTATTTTGGGTTGGGCAGGCTGGCCCCGTCTGGGGGAGGTTGGTGGTGGGGAGCTTGAATAGGGAGGAGAGGGAGGAGGCAGGCATTCCTACCATGTCCCAGGGGCTGGTGGCTTGGAGGAAGAGGACAGCTAACCACCCTGAGGGTGGGGACAGCTGGAGTGAACACCCCAGGGAGTCCCAGGGGACTGGTCCAAGGAACGAAGGAGGAAATGGGCTGAGCAATGGGAGAGGGTGAACCAGCAGTGGTTTGTGCCATTTCCTAAGCCCTCTCTTGGCCTGGGCTCTGCCTCCAAAGGTCCAGGTCTTCCCTACCAGCTTGGGAACCCCCCCCATAACTTCTTAGCGTTTTCTGAATCCACTCAGAATCCCTGTTGCTCTTACTCAGTGAGCTATCTCACACCATGGTGTCTCCTCTAGGGGACAGGGTGTCGTTTTCAGAAGGAGGAACTCTGCTTCCCAAGGCCGAATCTGACCTTTGGTTTTAGTCAAATGGTGAAGTAATCGTAGGGAACATATATATGTTTTTAAATGTTGGGTTGTTGTGGTTATTCCATTTGGCAGGGCTTCTAAAGCCTTCGGGACAAAAAACAGCTGAACAGCAAAGAGTGGTTAACGTGCTGATAAGCACTTAAAATTGTGAGGACATTAGATGCAGTGCTCACGTCTAGCCAAAGCATGAAGTACTGAGACTGAAATGAAGTGGCTTTAATTGCTCCTCTTCGGGAGCTGGGTCCCTGTTCTTTGGTTTCTAGGATGGTGCTGTCCAGCGCAGCAGCCATGTAGAGCTATTTAAATTAGTTAATGTCAAATAAAATGAAATCCACAGTTCCCTGGTTATGTGAGCTGCTTTTCAAGTGGCTTAAGGCTACCCCATTGGACCTTGCAGATCTGAGCTATTTGCATTGTAGTAGAAAGTTCTCAACAGAGCTAAGGAAAGAAGATGGTAGGGAGGGAGATATTAGAGATCCCGTTCCTATATTCTTCTTCAATGAGCAGGACTGTTGGGGGGAGGGAGGGGGAGGGCTTCTTGGTTATATATACCACTTGTATGACATTTGGTGTAATTCCCCATCAGGGTACTCCTGACTTGGTGTTGAGCTGGTATGCCCAGACCTGAGGTGGCTGTGAGTGTTTGTGTTTTTGCTTTTTTTTTTTGTTTAAATCCCAGTATCCCATGGAGAGCGTGCCTGGGACCCGAATGCCTGTGCAGATCCGGGTCAAGCTCTGGTTTGGACTCTCTGTGGACGAGAAAGAATTCAATCAGTTTGCTGAAGGGAAACTCTCTGTCTTTGCCGAAACGGTGAGTGCCTGCCCGCCGACGCCCTCTTGGACCCTGGAACTGCAGACCCTCACCTTTCTCTCTTCTCTGGTCTGCAGTATGAGAACCAGACAAAGCTGGCACTGGTCGGAAACTGGGGTACAACAGGCCTCACCTACCCCAAGTTTTCTGACGTCACAGGCAAGATCAAACTACCAAAGGATAGCTTCCGCCCCTCAGCTGGCTGGGCCTGGGCAGGGGACTGGTTCGTGTGTCCGGAGAAGACGTGAGTAGTAGGCCTAGGGGTAGAGCTAGGCCAGGGGTCCATCCCTGGCTCTCCCTTCTCTCCAGCCCTTTCTCTGAAGTCTTGAGCTCTGTGTCCTGCCTACTCCTTACTGGTCACAGAGGCTGCTGCTCAGCCCTTCCTGGGGCTGGCGCTTACCAGAAATAGTTCAAACACTCAGAAATAAAGGTGATCCATGTGTCTGGGAAGATACTTAGTGGACAAAGAACTTGTCACATAAGTGACTGACTGAGTTCGGTTCCTGGGGACTCATGGTAACTCCAGTGCTCCTGTAAGGGGATGGGAACAAGGACAAGAGTCTTCTCTGAGGCCTTGGGACAGCTGGCCTGGCGATTGAAAGTGAAGACTGACACCCACCACTGTCCTCTGACCTCCACATGGATGGCCCAGTATGTGTGCACCCCTCAAACGTGTACCTGCTGTGTGCATGTACACACATATTCATACATGTATACAGAGTACTTTATTATTAAGCTTACTTTGGAGTCGGCGCCCAGCCGTGTGTGCCTGTCTTCCATGATGCAGCAAAGTCCTCTCATTACATATATGTTCTAAGGCAGCTCACTTGCTCCCTGAATGCTCCCAGTTTGTACACCCTTCTACTCTGCCTCAGCCACTCTCTATACTTTTTTATAGCTGGGTGACATCCAGTAACTTTTTTTTTCTTTAAAAAAAAATCTTGGTGGGGCTGGAGAGATGGCTCAGCGGTTAAGAGCACCGTCTGCTCTTCCAGAGGACCCGGGTTCGATTCCCAGCACCCACATGGCAGCTAACAACTGTCTGTAGTTCCAGTTCCAGGCAAATACCAAGGCAAATAAATAAATAAAATAAAGTTTAAAAAAAAAATCTTGGTGTGTATTATAGAATCAAATATTAAATCTTTAATGTACAGCTGATGCTATTTTCTTCCTGCTATCCATTGGGCTTTGGTGACTTCTATCGGTCCCCTTTTCTTCTTTTACCTTGGGTGACACATTCTTTGGCCTGTGACCATTCTGACTGTTCCGAGGCTCCTTTTCACTCTCTGTCCTGGTCTCTTTGCACTAGTCCTTCTATCTCTGTTGTCGTGAGGTTGACAGTGCTGCTGGGCTGAGGCAGAAGATGGGTGGAATGTCCTCAGTGACCCTCTGACTGTCCTCCCCATAGTCTCCTTCATGATGCTGATGCTGGTCACCTGAGCTTTGTGGAGGAGGTTTTTGAGAACCAGACCCGGTTACCCGGAGGCCAGTGGATTTATATGAGTGATAACTACACCGATGTGGTAAGGGGATGCTCCAGGTGGGTAGTGTATGCTTTCCCCCGGGGTTCTGGATGTTTGGTCCCATAAAAAGCTTGTGGCTCCTCTTGTTTGCTGACCCAATTGCTCTGTGCTTCAGGAAGATGGTGTCCTTGAATTATGTGGGTGCCCAGCCTGTATCTTCTCACACTTGCCTATTGTGTCTCTAGAATGGGGAGAAGGTCCTTCCAAAGGATGACATTGAGTGCCCACTAGGCTGGAAGTGGGAGGATGAAGAATGGTCCACAGACCTCAATCGGGCTGTTGATGAGCAAGGTGGGAACACAGAGACTGGGGTCCCATCCTGGTCAGCTCCTAGGTGCTCTAGGGAGACAGTTGAAGGCCCCAGGTCATTGTTTGTCTTTCATTGGGTTACTTCACCTGGGGAACTTCCTGAACATGACTCCACTTGAAGCTACCAGTTAGGCCCAGCGTTTTTTAGCTGTTCAGGGTCTGAGTGTGTCCTACAAAAAAGAGATAGCTTAAGAGAGATGGGGATTTGCTGGCGATGATTTACAGGTTTTACCCCACCTCCTAGGCTGGGAGTACAGTATCACCATCCCACCGGACAGAAAGCCAAAACACTGGGTTCCTGCTGAGAAGATGTATTACACTCACAGACGTCGGCGCTGGGTCCGACTGCGCAGGAGGGACCTCAGCCAGATGGAGGCACTGAAGAGGGTGAGCCAAGGAGATGTATCTGGGAACGGATGTAGGGTAGTGAATTAACGAACATGTGGGAGTGCATGCAGTATGCGCAGTCACACAGGATCTGTATCAGTTATTTTTCTATTGCTGTGATAAATCATTATAACCAAGGCAATTTATAGAGAAGGAGTTGATTTGGGCTTATTGTTTCGGAGGGTTAGAGTCTATCATGGTTGGGAAGTATGGCATCAGTTAGCAGGCCTGGTACAGGAACAGTAAGCGGGGAGCTCACGTCTTGGAACATAAGCATGAAACGGAGAGAAAAAACTGGAAGTGGTATAAGGATTTTAAATTCAAAGCCCACCCCCAGTGACATAGTTTCTCTGACAGGGCTATTACCTAAACCTCCTCACCAGTACCATCAACCGGGGACCAAGTATTCAAATGCCTGGGGGACATTCCCATTCAAAACACCTCAAGACACTGACAGGTCTCACCTAACTCGATTTAACACATTTACACATCACACTGAAAGTATGGGTCTCACTCTGCACACAGATAATCACACAGATTATCTGAGCCCCACAGATAATCCTTACCTGGAGGCAGGAGATGGGGTCTACACCCCTTGATCTGTCTGCCATTGCTACTAGCTTGTAGGATGTCCCACTGTGACACATGTCTTCACAGGGGGGTGGCTTACTGGTGGGCTGGCTCCTGAGCCACATTTCTGGCTGCCGGTGATAGGCCACAGTGTGAGTTGGCTAGTGAAGGACCAGTGTTCAACCAAGGATGCCAAAGAACAGAGGACCGGCCCACACTACTTCCCTGTGAGCACACTTGACCACGTGCACTTGTCCTGGAGTCTGGGAATGCTCGTGTTCAGCCCAGCCTCAGCACTTGCCTTTCCCGCATCTTCATTCCTAAGAACACATTTGGGTTTTAGTAGCGGAACCAGGGCCTCTCCCACTCTTTTAAATGGAAAGTCTTTAGGGGTCCAGCTTTTTCTTTTCCTCCTTTGAGCATTGGCTCTAGAGAGGGATGTCTGAGTCTGGGGAGAGGTAAGTGTTTTGGACAAGCTGCTGTGAACCAGGTTGACATTCTTCCTCTTCATGGACGTCATCCAGTTGTTAGAGGTGTGAGCCTTGCTTGGGGTCCCAGACTGAGCTGATCTCTAACAGCAGTGCTTTGTCACTCTGTCACAGGGCCTGGGGCCTGGCACTTTGGGCTTCCTCTAGGAAAGAGGCCCCTTTAGAGGAGAGGCAGGGGCCCCTCACAGTTGGCCTAGGTCCACATCAAGGGGAGAAGTAGGCTGACCTTGGGAAGCAGTCTCTTCATTTTGCCTCTAAGCTACAGACCATTTCTATGTTTAGAAGCTGGGATGTGAAGGAGAAAAAGGAAATGACAAGAAAAGTTTGGATTCGGGCAGTCCACTTCTAGTTCAAATAAACAGTCCAAAGCCCAGTGTCTAACTCTGTTGCCGTCTACCTTCTCTGCTGCTCTCCTCAGCCACCCTGCGGCCTAGCAGCCTCCTTTCTCACATGGGTTTCCTATTCAAGGTTGCTCAAAGCCGCCTTCTTCCAGGTGCCTCTTCCAGGCTTACCCCTTGGAACCCTGCCCTGTCTCTCCCTCACAGCTACCTTCTCTCTCCTGCAGCACAGACAGGCAGAGGCTGAGGGAGAAGGCTGGGAGTATGCCTCTCTCTTTGGCTGGAAGTTCCATCTGGAGTACCGCAAGACAGATGCCTTCCGCCGCCGCCGCTGGCGCCGCCGCATGGAGCCATTGGAGAAGACGGGGCCTGCAGCTGTGTTTGCCCTTGAGGGGGCCCTGGTACATTGGGTTGCATCTGACTAGGCTTGGGTGGGGTGCAGCTTGCCTTTCCAAGGCTGATGTGGGACAGGCATGGAGCCCCCAAGGGTCATGGGTTTTAGATGGAACATTGGCCAGCCATCCTGGCTTGGGTCCCTGTGGGGTGGCATGTGGGGAGGGTGAGATGCATTCTGGGTGTCTTCCTAAAATAAGACAGCTTCTTTCTTGATCCCGGAAGGCCTGCTACTTCTCTGAGTATAAAGACAGGAGTGAGGAGAAAGGTAGCCTGGGCCTCTGAGTGGCTCACCAGAAAGCAAGACAAAGGACCTAGAGTCTCCTGCAGAGATGGGCTGGCATGGATAGGAGCAGAAGCCTGGGAGTGGCCAGAGAGGTGTGGTAACTCTGACATATCCTTGACCCGACACAGTTCTCCCGGATGGAGGCTTTGATAGGGTTTGGGGGAGCCATACCTGAGAAAAGGAATTCCTGGGTGGCTACTGGTCCACTGTGGCGTCTTCTATAGTTAACAGTACTGGAGTTGGTTCAAGTGACTCAAGATCTGGGTGATGAGCCCCAGAAAGAGCTAATGGCAACCAGAGCAGGGACCTTTGGGCTGTTCTCTGCTCTGATAGTCTAGAGACTCCTGCAGACAGGATGAGAGGCCTGAGTGAGACCACCACTTCATATATGTATATATATTATTTGGTGATTTTAGATTATGCACCCCATCAAACTCAGTTATCAGACCTCTCAGACTCAGAGACTACCACTTCTGATGTACAGCCAGTATTATGTGTGCATTTTTGTGGGTGCTTCTGGGGGATCCTTTATACACAAGGATTTCTGTGTCAATGTATGTGTGGATATCAATGGGTCAAAGCAGCTGTGAGACCTGGGAGAGGCTGTTGGGTGGCCCCAGGATGTGATGAATGAAAGTAGAGATGGAGATGGAAGACAGTGGTGGCCCCCCAAAGGCTGACCAGAGAGGCCTTTCATCTCAGGTAGTGAAGGTAACAAGCTTGTAGAGAGAACCTTGTAGTTCTAGACAAAGCCTGGGAGAGACACAGAGTCATCCTAGGCTCTGGGCCACTCAACAGTTATCAGCCAGGACAGGAGCGAATGCGATAGATCTGTGGCTTTCAGGAGGCAGGGCTGTGTGTGGCTGCCTTTGTCCTGTGTTGGCCTGGTTTGGGCACTGGGAAGGGCCTCGGGATGATCCTGTGGCTGAGGTTGACGGTAGGGGAGGATGAGTTTGAGGAAGGCCTGGAGAGCACTGAGGGACCAATTCCTTCTTATTAGTCAGAGACTTGAGGCTGGGGAGATGGCTCAGTGGTCAGAGCACAAGCCTGGGGGTATGGGTTTGATCCCTAGCATCCACACTGAAAAGTTGGCTATGGTAGTATGGGCTTGTACTTGGGGAAACAGAGGCAGGAGTATCTCTGGGGCTCTATGGCCAGCCAGCTTAGCCTAACCATGGAGAGCAAGGTTCTAGTGAGAGATTATCACAGGAAAGAAATATGAACACTATACAGAGAGACTCCACTCATATGCGCTGATGAACAAGGGGGCATTGGGCCTCACTCCGATGAAAAGTGCTCTGGAGAGGAACAGAAATTCGAGGCATCCCTGGGACTCTTTTCTTTGTCTCAGCCTCATCTCATGTTTGTCTTCTCCTTGGTAGCAATGATGATGCTGATGGCAGGAGACATGTCCCATCCTGACAGCCACAGCACACTGCTGCCTTCCTCCTGTATGGAGAGTACAGAGTGGCTCAGCTCCAGGAAGAAAATGGCCTTAGCTGGTCATGTGCCTGCGCCAGCCAGTCCCTGTGCCTAGGGTGAGGGGTGGGAAGCTCTGGATGACCACACTTGGGGTCTGTAATTGGCAGCATCACTAGGTTTGATAGAGGAACGTCTATAAAGGAAATGAAACTGAGAATCGTGGTAAGCAGAGTTCTGGAGGGCAGGGCCAGGGCTCTTCCCAGTGGGTACCAGGGAGCTGAGGGTAGTGTTGAGCAAAGGTGAGCTCTGTCTGGAGCAGAGGTTGGGAACCATGAATAAAGTATTTATGGAAAGTAATTGAGAGAGATAATTTCCCATCAGTAGATCCAGGACTAAGGCTACCACATGGGGAAGGAGCTTTGGGACCAAGGTGACTTTTGGAATGGCAGAGGGGCACACAGGGGTGTCAAAGGCTTAGCAATGCAGATGGGAAGGGAGCCAAGAGCGCTAGGCCACAGGGTGATCCCAGAGTTGCTATGAGTTTATTGTTGGCTCTGGCTAGTCTGACATTCGCTGTAGCTGTGTGAGGAAAACAGATCTAGTGGCAACCTGCCAGGCGTCCAGGCAGAGAAGAGTTGGGGTTGAGGGGAAGGGCAGAGATATATGGCCAGAAGTGTCCAGAGACACATGGGTAAAGGGAGGTGCTAGAGCAAGGTAGACTAGAGAGGGAAGGTCCCCCGCTAGGGGACATGGACCCAAGACTGTAGATGTAAAGCCTAGGGGGATGGGGCATGGTGGTGATGGGATTTCACAGAAACAGAGACAATGATGAGTCTATTGTTTGTGGGGAAGCATGTCTGCAACTTGGGAAAGCTTGGGACCACTGAAGTCAAGTGTCTGGTTGACAGACATGGGGCGGTTGATGGACTTTTGTGATTAGCTTATAATACATGGAAGGAACCAGCTTCAAGAAGCCCTCTGCATCCCTGGGGAATATGAATGCCAGAGAATCTGAGGGAGAAAGACTCTGATTGCTAGGGTGGATCCCCCAGACTTCTGCAGGGTCCTCTGGAGTTCAGTTTCTGGGCAGAGCTATTATTCTTTGTGATAGTAACTGTCTGGATCACTTCGTAACTGAGTAAATAGAGTCCCTCAGCCCCGAAGCAAACACTTGATCACCTCCGACATGCCTCCATTCCATACTCCTTCTCTACAGTTGCTTCTGCCTGCTTCCAGCCCTGTCAAAGGGTGGAGTGGGCTTCCATCTCTAAGCTTATTGGTCTTGTCCTGGAACATTCTGGTGTCTTAGCCCAGGGATTGGGAATCATGCTCATTCAGCATCACAGAACAGGTTGCTAGGTGTCCTGTTACCAGGAACCCACTGCTGGTCCTTGGTGTCTGCTGACACCTGCCCACATGTGGTGTGTGATGGGTGACAGGCTTCACGGGTGCTCAGGATTTTGCTTCTGTCTTGCATGCCTCTGGGACTCTGTTACATCATTTACCAAAGAGACCACATCTTAGCATCACGGGGCGGATTAGTGGTGACTGAGCAGGCTAATGAGCAGGGAAGTCAGCTGAGGACCTGTTACAATGCTGGCTCTGATGCAGTATCCGGGTGGAGCTTGAGAATCTCTACACCTTGCAAGGTCCCAGGTAACAAGCTTAGATACTGGCTTCAGGGCCATCGAGCATGGAGGGCCTCCATCTTGATTCTTTTCTGAGAGAGGCTGTGTGTATGACCAGTGTCATGGATGGGGCAAGATAACATAGCTTGTTCTGCCTTTGGTAGATCTGATGCTAGAGGTTTGGGTCACAAGGGAGTTCCTCTGTCATTCAGGGTCGGAAGAGAGATTTTCATGTGTGACAGAGAATAAACCTGCTGCCTTCTGTATCGTTGCTGTTCTATAGTTATTCCAGAGTGACCGTGCTGAGGGGGAGGGTGTGTCGAGGAAACTATAGAGACCTTGAAAGAGCCAGGGAATGTCTGTGGGTGGGGCTAAGGCAACCTCCTGGGAATCTGAGGAGTTTGAATGTCTGGGCCCCAGGACTAGGCCTGGTTATACCTCCTGCCACCCCTCCCCTGGCCTGCCAGCACCCTCTGGAAATCGTCTCCTTGGAAAGCAGGCCCTGTCTGCTCGTTAGCACCAGCAATAGGGGCCAAGCCTGGCTCCCTTCTCAGAGCGGGAGGCCCTGGCTCAGTCTGCTAAACGTCTGCTGTCTCCATCCCGCGCATTATTTTATTTTTGTATTATTCTTTTTCCAGCTAATATCCTGGCATTCCCAAAGACACCGGGTTTCATAATCTTCCTGGCGTTCCCAAGGAGCTGGGAATCAGAGTACAAAGCTGCTATTATAGCAAGTTCCATCAGCCTCCTCCTTATCCCACACCCCTTGCTGCCGCCACAGCCACCACCGCCCGGCTCCCACCCAGTCACCCCTTCCTGACGCCACCAGCCTCTCTGGGAACTCTGGTGACGGCTGTTGGGGATGAGCTCACGGAATCTGTGCTGTCGCCCGTGCCCCAGGCCTGCCCTCCAGGCAGGAGGATTTTTCCAAGCCCTGCCTCTGCACTTGGCCTTGCTAGAGGGGCAAGCTTTCCCAAGTTGCAGAGGCTGCCTGGCTGGGAGGGAGGGAGGAGACAGCCTGAAGAGTATGCTGGCTGGCAGTCTTGGTGCCTTCTTAGAGCTTAGAAAGACTTCCATGTTTAAAGGTGCATGTGAGCCTTGGAGCCTTGGGAAGTTAGATATCTCTCTGTCTCTCTCCCTTTCTCTGTGTGTTCTGTCCTTGGGCAGATATGATGCTTGTGTACATTTGTCTGTGTGATGGTCACATTCTGGTGTCAGGCATTATGTCCTCCTCTAGGGAATCCAAGTCACCAAGAGAGAATTTACTAAATCTTTAAAACCATGTGTCACAAGTCAGGCAGATAGGTTTACATGTTGACCCATATCCCACAGTGACCCTGGAAGACTGGATGCTTCCCTTAGCTCATCTTACAGCTGAGGACAATTAAGGTGCTAAACCTAGACCCTCCCCACACATGGCTCTTCAAATTCTTTCCTAAAATAACCAGAGTGAGAAAATACAGTTCTTGTCATACTGGTGATGCAGCAGTGTGGTAGTGATGTTCCTGTCCTTAGAGATTGTTCTTTGAGCCCTGAGTGTTACTGTAGAAAAAATAGGTCTGTGTCTGTCCTAGAACCTACCTAGGGTACACAGATGCCCTCCTCACTCTCCTCAGACAACTTTCTGACTCTTGGCCAGATCATAAACTGCTGCTTCACTTGGGTATCTCTCCTACCCTACCCAGGGCTCTTTTGGGGTGGCCCTAGGAAGAAATCTGAAGCTTCAGGAGGCTGGCACTTGGCTAGCATCCTTGGTTATTCCTGCTCCCTGCATTTCAGACAGGCAGTCAGTTCCTTGAGGTGGGCAGATGTGATGAACCCACCTCTCTACCCAGGGAAGTCTGTAGTATGCCAACAGAGACCAAGGTAGTGAGAACCGTTAGAGACAGGTGTCACAACCCTGGGCCACTGGCAGGGAAGGGCAGTTGTGTGTTGGAAGGTCTGGGAAAGGCCTGTGTCAGGGTGGAGGAACTCAGGACTTGAGCTTGCTGGAAGTGAGGTCCCACATGACTTGGCTAGGGTGGTGCCATTTCTGGGCCTGGATAAAGTCATACTGTTCAATTCCTAGTTCAGTTCCCAGATTTGTTTCCTCTGAGCAAGGTATCCTTCAGAGATTTACCTCCTGGGTAACTATGGTTTATATCTGCGAATGGCTGACATTGGAAGGACACTCTGTATATCTGTCCCCAGGTTCCTTTCTTAAGATAGGTTTCCTATATCCGGGACTGGTGTTGAGCTCACTGTGTAGCCTAGCATGCCCTTATCTTCCTCACCCCCTGATGCTGGAATCACAGATTTGCACTATCCCTTATGGTTTTAGACAGTGCTGGGGACTGAACCCCAGGGCCTTGTGTATGTGAGGTGAGCATTCCTCCAAGTGAGCCCATCCCCAGATCCTAGGAGCTCTTGACTACCTGAAATAAGCACTTGTTCCCTATCTGGCACTGTGCTGTCTGGGGCTTGAGGGCTAGAGCCCCATTTAAACAGAGACCACCCCATCTCCTGTTCTGCTAGAGAGGACAGTTTGACTATATCCCCTAAATGTGTAGGCCCTGTGTCTGTCTTGCTCCAACCTGGGTTTTAAGATGTTGAGGCCCTGAGTGAGTGTGTCTGCATGGTTAGAGCCCCTGAGACATCACACTTGAGGGTCTATGATCCTTCATCCCCTACCCCTTTTTTAAATCTGGCCTGGGACATTGTTACCAGTCATTCTAAGAAACCAGGCATGAAGAATCAGGGCACTTCCAGACAAAGTGGGACAGACACTTGTTGAAATTCTTGAGGCCACTGGCATAGGAAAGAACCCGCCTTGGATGTCTCTGCAGGCTGCACATGCGCAGATACGGAGACTTGGGAGGACACTGAATCAGCCCACACGTGGCACTAGGCGCTCTCCAGGTTGCCTGGTGCCCTCCCAGCTTCATGAGGCTCTCAGGCAGTAGTTTTGCAAAGACTTTAGTAAAGACTTTAGCGGCTGATTCCAAACTCTGGTTCCAGCTGCAGATTAAATGGGGTTGCACCCTTGTCTGCTATTCCACTTAAGACCTGATTGGGAAGGGAGGTCTCCAGTCCACTCCCTCTTTTAAAGGGCTTTTATGCATTGTGCTGGCCTGCTGTGTTATATAGGGCTTTGGTATAAGTGGTAGCAGCCAGAGCAGTGCCCTGGGTCCTTGGTATGACTTCTGGGCCTAGGCTGGCACTTAGCCCTTTATAGCCTCTCTAGCACTTTGCCTAGGTGCCCTGAGCTCTGATGGCTTCTGGGAGAGGTCTCCTGGTTTTGTTAGAGAACCTACCATTTAACTGTTGAGAGACAAATTGTCTTGGTGTTCTCACCTGCTGGACCAAGAGGAGGGTGACAGAGTAGCACCAATAGCCTGCCTTTATAGTGCAGGCTTAGCATACCGTGGGCCGCAGGCCAAGTCTCTGTTGGCCCACAGCTAATGTCACTTCTGGATGGTCTGCCACTAGGTTGTGCCTTGGTGGATAGTACATCTGTGACAGACCCTGAGTAGTCCTCAGTGGTCAAAGTGTGGACTCCCTGGCTGCTTGTGGACATTCCTCACATCCTGTTCTAGGACACACACCACAGGTATCTGTGGCCACCTACTCTGTTTATAGATGGCTTTGTCTAACCAGCCCTAGGAGGCAAACTCTACTAGGAACGCATTTTGAAGGGAACTTGTTTTGGTTGAACTGATGTCAGATGCGAACCAAGGAGAACTCTGTCCCATGTCACCTGTTGTGCCTGCAGAGCTGGTGATGAGGAGAGAGGAGATGGTGATGATCTGGAGGGTCACTGGAGGGTTGTGCTGGCCAATGCCCAGCTGCCAGCTCTCCAGAAAAAGCCAAGCCAGGCTGCCCAGCTCAGGGCTGAAGTATGTGCTGATCTCGGAGGGGAGGGGCATAATTCCCAGATGTGTGTGGGTTTCTTCCTTTGTTTCTACAGCTTTTCTAATCAGTCTCCTGAGAACTTAGATTGGCCGAAAACTCCTATTCTTTCATGTCCCAGGCTCCCAAGTTGCGGAGATTCGGGCGTATACCACTACCTCTGTTTTGAAATATTAATTTTTTGGAGTTGTAAATGTAGAGATTTTCTTCTGTCCAGTAACTGCTTTGCAAAGTCCCAGGTCTATCACCAACTCTTGGGTGTGGAACAGCCCTGTCACTTGCGACCCTGGGGTCTCTGCACTATTTACATGGACAGAGGGGTGGGTGATGCTTAGTTCCTGTTAGTAGGGTCCTTTCCAGCCGTACCAGGTTCTTCCTGCTTCTGCCGTTTGTCCTGTGGTAGAAGTGGTTTTCTCTGGAGGGAGGAACAAGGCAGCCACCATTGTCAGCCTATACCTCTCTGCTCAACCTGGCCAGTGCAAGGAAGACCTCAGGGTCCTGACAAGCTCCCAAGGCCTTGCCGATTCCTCCCTAGCAGCCATTGTGTAGCATCTGAGGCGCTGTCCCAGCCTCCTATACTAGCAATTACTCTGCTCACCTCCAGGTCCCCCGCCTTTCTCTCTCTTCCCCTCCACACGGGTGCTGATATAGCCCTCCAGGATATGGGTCACTCAGGGCTCCTTTTCGAGACTGGAACAACATTCCTGGTGTGTGGTGCATGGCTCCGAAAGAACCCCAAGCCTGCTGTTGAGCCTTTTCTAGGTCTTCATGCTATCTGGATAAGGGAGGGGTCCCTTTTGTAGGCATGTCTCCACAGACCCTGCCTACCTCCTTTCGGTTGAAGGTCTTGGAGGTCAGTCCTGGGCAAGCGCAACAAGGCTTGGCTTTATCTTGTGGGACATTTGGAGGCACTCCATAGCATCTCTGAGACCCAGTTTCTCCTTCTTACTGCCTCAGGCTCCTCCAGGGATCCATGGCCTCCTGCCGGGCAGCAGTGGGTTGGAGGCCGCCCAGTCCCCCCCAGAGGGAGCCATAGGATCCTGTACACAGCTTGCCCTAGGACACAGTGTGTGGCCACAGACGGCATGGCTGCCAGCCCCAGCCTGGGAGTCTCCGCATGAGCTATGGAGTGAAGAATGTGACTGTGGGAAACCCAATGCCCTAGGCCAACAGGGTTGGGCGGGAATGGGCGAGCAGAGACCCCAGCAGTGGCATCCTATGAAGCCCACTAGGCACACCCCTCCCCACTTCCCCCCCCCACCTGCCAGCTGAACACTTCTTTGATGCCGTCACCTCTGATCAGGAAGCCTTTCCAAAAGGGACACTCCAAAGTCCCCCCATGCCCTTCCAACATACAGAGCAGCCTGTTGATCACAAAGGCATCCATCAAGGATGATTCCGCCTGGGGCAGTCAGACTTTGGCCTCCTGAGGTGAGGGGAACACTGCTAAGCACACAAAACTTCCTTCTGCTTGGGATTTTGGTCCCTACGCTGCCCTCATTGCCCAAGGTAAGGGCATGCTGGAGTTTCCTTTGCTGGAGCCTTCTCTGGGCGGATATGTGGGCCGAGTGATAGAAAGGCTGTCTGTGTATGCCTTGCCTGCTTCCCTTCAGAAGACAAACTGGTGAGGGAGGGAACTGCTGAAGACAGCCAGCAAGAAGGTGGCCATGCTTCTGCTGTGATCACAATGAAGGAAGATCTTAAGTATAGCGGAGAGGTTGTGCCTAGTGGGAAGCACAGTGCAAAGGCCCTGTGGTCGAAGGAGATGGATGTAGGGGAAGGGGTGGGGGTTTGGGTGAGGGACTGCTTCACACTGAACACATTGAATGCCAAGTACCTACTGAGGGCTGTGGGTATGTCATCTGCTTTAATTTTTTAACTGGTGTTCCTAAAAATAAGGGGTACTGCCCATCCTTTGGGTGACATATGACAGTGTCTGGAGACATTTCAGCATAACTAAGTGGTACTAATATCTAGCTCGGTGACTAGAGATGCTTTAAACACGCTCGGGACATCAGTGGCCTCACCACTGGGAATAACCCGATGCAGATCATGATACCAAAGTTAAACTCCCTGAATTTCTCACAGATGAGAGTCAGGATCTCAGGAACTCGCTATTGGGCACTTCCTTTTCTTTCTCAATCTACTCTGAACCTCCAGGCACAGGGCTGGTCCTCCTGGGCATGGTCCTCAGTGAGCATCATTACCTAGAACATGACTCTTTGTCCTGTTTCTGTCTTCTGACTGGAAAGTTCCCAGGGTCCAGCTCTGGGGATGGTCCCTGGATTTGGGTATTACAGCAGATGATGATGAAGGCAGGGTGTGGCCAGTCTGCTGACCAATGCCAGCACAGCCATGACCTCTCTCACCTGCAACTCAGATGGTGTCTTTTTGGGCTCCTTCCCTTAGCCAGCCCTGAGATCTGCTTTCGAGAAAGGTGCTTTTCAGGAGAGGGCAAGCCTTGTCCCTGGTTAGAGACACTGACTCAGTGAGTGTCCCCTTGGGCCTTGCTGCGAAGTATCTGGACATTGTGGCACCTGGAGCCTACACTGACCTTGATAGAATATCTGGTTTATTAACCAGCACATCAGTGTCATGGAAAGGAGCAAAGCTGCATGTCTGTGAGATCCCTTAGGGTGTGTGAGCATGCTGTGAGGGCATGTTTCGGAGTAGATGTTTGTGGCCCCTTTGAGAGGTGATGGTATGTCTGTGGGGTGACAAAGGGGTCTCAGGGTGCCCCTTCTGTTTGAACATAATGGGGTGCTAGTGTCAGGATGTCACCCCTCTAAAGCTACAATTCAGTGCCTGCGGGAGTCCAGTAGGGAAGGCTGCTTCCCTTCTGTTCCCAGACATTAGTGAGGAGCCATTTAGGGTGGTGTCCAGACGCCCTGGGGGGGGGTCAGTGGCCATAGGATATAAAGACACTGACCAGTTCTCCCCCCACCCCGTGTGTGTGTGTGTGTGTGTGTGTGTGTGTGTGTGTGTGTGTGTGTGTGTGTGTGTTGTGTGTGTGTCTGCCCAGCAGGTGAGTCAGCCAGACTTGACTTTGGATTGTCTTTCTGCCTGGCTTTAGGAGTGTATCTGACCTGCCTCTTAAAGTGCATTCCCCTCTAAGGCCCTCCCAGACCTTGAGACAGGAGACAGTGAAAGGTAGGACCACACTGGTCCCAGATCAAATGGGGATGGCTGGTGGACCCTAGAGACCAAATGGGCTGGCCAAGCTGGCCTTGAGAGGTAGGTCAGGTCAGGAAACCCAGGCCACACATAGGACAGTATAAGAGGAATTCTAATAGGCCCTGCACCAGGCCTGGAATACCTGGCCCAGCTTCAGAAGGGAATCGCTTTTCTGATCTCAGGGTGTAGGCCCAGTGCTTGTGTATAGACCCAGAAAGTGCTGCCAGAGGCTCAGAGAGGGATACTGGGAAGCGGGTGGGAGGGCGGTACAAACTGTATGGACTGGTAGCTCAGCAAACTGTGATGCATTGTGGGTCCTGTGAGGTGAGCGACTTCCCACAACAACTGGGTGTACTCAGCCAGTACCCTGCCAGCTTGTAGGACATGTGTGTGTGGTTAGGCTGAGGACAGAGGGCTGGAGCCCTGTACTGTCCAGCTCCAGAAAAGCTTGCTTCTTACTCCCCACTTCAGCAGTGGTCGAGCATCAAGGCGTGTGGTGTGTATCTGTGTTTCATGTATGAAGTGCACTGCTATGCATAGGGGCTGTGAATCCCCATTTCCAGTGTCCTCATCTGCTGTCTTTGTGTCTCTGTCACTTATGCCTGTGTTTTTGCCAAGTCCCCAAGGCTTGTTTCTGAACCTGTTTCCCAAAGCCCAGATATCCTGTAACTGGTAGCAGAGCCCTATAGCAATCAGATGCTGGAGTGCCTGTTCTAGAAACAAGGTACCAGTGTGGCAGGGCACAGACCAAGTGATTTGCTTCTCCTGAGGGTGCCCCCAGGTCTTCTGGGGTATATCCCTGCCTGGGAAGCAGGATCCTAGATGTACCTAGGGTCTTAACCAATTTGTTGTATAACATCTTCTATGTTATTTCTGTGTGTGTGTGTATGTGGTCTATGTGTGTGTGGTGATGTGGAATCTGTGTATATATATATATATATATATGTGGTGTGTATGTGATGTGGGTATGTGAGGGAATG
>PVIH01019597.1:0-34887 GCA_004025045.1 Sigmodon hispidus | reverse complement strand
CACCTGACTCACTCTTGAGGGAGGGGGGACAAAACTGGATTTGGCCGGGAGTGAAGACTGATCCAAGCATTATTGGGCCAGTGTGACCATAGGACTGTCTGCTCCCTGCCCAGGGAGGGGATGGGGAGTTGCAGAGAAGAAAAATGATCAGATGTGGTGGGAGGGGGAAGAGACTTTCAATAAGGATATACAGGGATGGGAAAAAAAATTCAGAGGGAAAGCTGAACACAAAGAAAATATATGTGTAGTAATCTTATTTGCATTTCCACCCTTGATAAGCCATGCTTATGATTATTATCCTCTGTATAGTTATTGTTAACTCTTTGGCATTTTTAAATTCTTTTTACTGTTTTTTTGATAAATATAAAATAAAGAAGGAAAAAAATGCATTCATATATTTCAGTGCCTAAGACTTTGCATATTTGCTATTTGAAAATATTTCAATTACCAGATTTTTGAACTTTTTTATTGAATTTTTTTTTAACATACCCACCACTGTTCCCCCTTCTTCCCCTCGATAACCAGACTTTAATATGGTAGGTTTCTCTTGTACTTCTCTATATCCTATGCTTACATTATTATTTTTTTGTTTTGTTTTGTTTTTTTTTTTTTGAGGTCAAGTAACTCTTTATTCTTATATACTTGATGTAGAAGCTTTCATTAGACTTTCTTCCCAGTGGAAAATGCACAAAAAGCAGCCTCCAGCTGCTCCACTCAAGGCCTGGGTTCCCCCTTGCCCACATGGTGAGGTGGAGGGGTGTATTTCCCCTCTTTGATTAGCTTATCCCGATGTCGCTTGATTTCATTCAGGCGCTTCATCGTTTTAAACCGAAGGTAACATTCACTGAAATCTTCATATTCTATTTTGCATTCCTTTTTAGCCCGGGTAGCACCAATCCCATGTGAGCATTCTATCCATTCCTTTTCAAAAGCATGGCATCTAGCAGGAATCTTGTAGGGTTGTTCAACACTTTGGTATACGAAGTGTCGGTCTAGACTAATGCCTAGCACATCAAGGAAAGGCATGGTGCACCACCGAAGTGCCCTTGTCAGCTCCCTGGGCTCAGCCGGGGACTGTCGGCTTCCAAAAGACCCCTATGCTTACATTTTTATTCAAGGCTGTGCATGTAGTTCCATTGATAGAGGACTTGGCCTACCCATATATGAAGCTCTGGGTTCAGTCTCAGTTATGGTAGCATAGGCGGGTAATCCCAGCCCTTGGGTGTTGGAAACAGGAGGTTGAGGTGTTCAAGGGTCATCCTCGGGTACATAGTGAGTCCACCTAGACCTGCCTGGTTATTCATGACCGTGTGTGTGTGTGTGTGTGTGTGTGTGTGTGTGTGTGTGTGTGTGTATGTGTGTGTGTTGTGAGAGGGAGTAAATAGTTATGTTTCTTCAACTGCCTCAAGGGCTCATGGTACCAAAAACTGAGGAGAACTTTTTGTAGCTTTTTTTTTTCTGGTTATTGAAATAAGGGCAAGCAGGCTGGCTTCTGCATAACACAGAATCCCTGGATTTGGAGCTATGGGTTCAAACATTGATATTGCCAGTTGCTAATGGACTCTGAAATAGGGGTCAGTGCTTTGAGGTCTCTGGTCTGCTTGTCACTTTGCAAACTGGGGGTAGTGCTAGGTCCCACCTTTTTGATTGTCTTGAGGATCTCCAGAGCTGATGTGCTTGCCAAGTCCGTAGACCGGGCGTCTGGTGCTAGTGCTAATTTCCCCTTCCCACTGTTATTATTATTATTCACCACTAGTCTCTTGCCTCTTATGAATTTACATCTCTATCTTCTGACTAGACTGTGGGCTCTGGGGTGAGGATTATGCCCTGATCAGTTCTAAAGCCACAGAGCCCTGTATGGACAGATTGCATGATTAACAGTGGATTTAGCGGCTTCTGCTGCCTCCTTTGAGATGCTGATTTCTTCCCGGGGCCAGATGCTCCTGTTACCTGGCTTTCCTGGTCTGGCTGAGCATTGCTACTTGGGTTGCTCTGCTTTGCCCACTCCGGAGGCTAGTTGCCTGCGGACAGGCAGTGCAAGCTAGAAGCACCATGGGCAATTCAAACTCCTCCTTTTTAGACCCTTCTCTCAACTTGCACTTCTTCCTTGTCGTATGCCATTTTCCTCCAATTCAGCCCCCTCCATGGCTTCATCTTCTCCGCTGACCCGTTCAGAAGTTTAGACTTCGAACTCCCAGTAGTGAGTGACAAAAACCGTGTGTGTGTGTGTGCGCGTGCGCGCGCACACACACACACACACACACACACACACACACACACACACTCACTTTCCCCCTGTAACCCTGTGGACTCCAGGTCCTTCTTTATAAATTAGCATAAGGGCACTGCCTTTTTGCTGGAGGTGTCTCTCACTGAGGGAGCTGGAAGGCACATTTCCCTTTTGTTGTTGTTTTGCAAAGGATACAGCCCTGACTGTCCAGGAACTCACTCACTCTCTACACCAGGCTGGCCTTGAACTCACAGAGAACCACCTGCCTCTGCCTGGGTGCTGGGATTAAAGGTGTGCACTGCCATCATTCAGCTTTTTCAAAAAAGATCTATTTCTATTATTTTAATTATGTGCATGTATGTGTAGGGGGGCATATGCACACATGAATGCAAGTGCTCACCTATGGAGGTCAGAGGTGTGCAATCCCCCTGAGCTGGGGTTACAGGCAGCCACCTGATGTGGGTGCTAGGAGTTGAGCTCAGTATCCGGAAGAGCAATAAGTGTGCTTAACCACCCTAAATTTTCCTTTATGTGCCTTTTTTCTTGCACTTTTAAGATGTTCATTGACCTTAATTGCCACAGCTAGCAGATGCTTATCTGAATTTCACCACCAGGTGGCAGCAGTGACGCATTTTTAACTTGCTCAGTCGAGCAAGTTAAGTTTGGAGATGTATCTTAAATCATTGTATGAACACTAAACATTGGCTAACTTAATAATCATTTTGTAATTGAAATGCAGTGGGAGTAAGGGAGATGGTGAAATCCACAATGTTCTAGGATTTGGGTCTAGGTGACAGGGTCTGGGAGAGAACTACTCACCGAAGGCACAGAAATCTTATTTTAGGAAGTAATATTTTTTTTTCTGACTGCTGTAACAAAATGCTATGTATTAAATATCTTTTAAATATCAGAAATTTATGGTTCTATTCTGGGGGCTGAGAAGTCCAAGATTGAGGTACCAGCAGATGTAGTGTCTCGTGAAGGCCGTTTTTTTTATGGGTGTGCCTATGTCTGTCTACATCCAAACATGTCAAAGATGAACAGGCCCTCTCTGGCCTATTGTGTAAGGACACCATTCCCATTCATAGGAATGTCCCTTTCTAGTACCAATCACAGTGGCAGTTAGGTTTCCACATGAATTTAGGGAACAAGTATTCAATCTGTAGCAGAAAGGACATGATTGAGCTGGAGATGCTTCTAACCTATTCAGGCTGAGTTGTTCAGGAGACAGGAGGATAGAAAATTCTAGAGTTGTTTGGGGGGATTTTGGGAAGGGGTAGACTTCAGCATCACTAATATAGAAGCAGTGATAAGCAGCTTTGTAATGGATGAGTTGGTCCAGGGTAGCTGGGTAGCTGGTGAGGTAAGGGAACCTGGAAAAAATGCTAAGCCATGGCAGAACAGATTAATGAAAATAGGTTAAATTAAGATAAAAGAGCTACCTAGCAATGTGCCAAAGACATAGGCCAAACAAAATAAAATTAATATAAGTGTCTTAAGTCATTTTAGGGAGCATAGGCAGCAGTGGGCGGCTAGGTACTCTGAGACCTTAGGTCTCTGGGTCTAGTCCTCTGGCCCAATGGGGCCAGAAACCTCTTACTACAAAGTAAAACAACCTGCAGAAGGTGAACTGGGAAAAAAAGCTGTTGGGAGATTGTCGCGATGGTTGGAGCAATGGAGGACAGTTGAGACTCTCTTTGTCCAGAAGCAAAGAGGGTAGAAAGTTTCACTTGAATATGAACAGCAGTAGCCAAACCATGTGGGATCTAAGAAGAACAAGATGAGGCCTCTGGGGAAGAGGGGAAGTTGTGTGCACCAGCAATGAGGGCCTATGGGCATCGCAGAACCAATGGGAGAAGTTGCTGTTCACTGCTACCACCATTTTTCCTCTTCTCTGTTCTTTTCTTTGTCTCCTCTCCCCTGGATTGGGTGAGTTCAAATCCCACGATAAGGTCAGTGGTGTGAGAGATCCTTGAGGGAAGAGCAGAGAAGCAGGAGTCATCTCTCCACTTATACCCACTCCCATTCTTGATAATAGCAGTAGCTTGCACATTGAATTGGGTGTGATGTTACATACCTTTGTAGTTCCACTAGCTAGGAAGCTGAGGCAGGAGGATCTTGAATTTGAGGCCAGGGTAGGCTATTGAGGACTTGTGTAGGAGAGGGAGAAAATGGATGAGAGTATTTCGAGGTTGCATCTGTTAGTGTGTTACCAGCTCCCAGTGACTTCTGAGCAGTTGAAATGTTGCTGATGGGACAGAAGGGTTGAATTCCTAATTTAGTTTGAAGTTGAGTTTGAGTTGAAGTTTCAATGGTGACATGTGGCCTGGTGTTACTGTATTGGACATCCTTGTTCTAGAAGATGGGAGAGCAGCACAGGAGCATTCTGAGTCAGGAACCCGTGCACATTTCTGGCCCTGCTCTAAACCATTCTGCAGCCTCAATAGAAGAGAACATCTGCCTTTATGGGGCTTTTTATAAGTAGGATCAGTTCTGTTGAACATTGGGAACATGAGAGATGTTTGGGATTAGCAATCCTGCCACCATCTTCCAGCATTGGACAGGTCACCCAGGGAGTAACAGTAGAATAGCAACCCCAACTCATGGGAATGTGAACATCATATTCTCTATACTGCTTCTTGTTGTCTGGGAGCAATGGCATCTTTAGGGGACCCTGAGAAAATTAGGATAATGGTCAAGTCCTGGGAAAGACTGTTGTATTATTTTTTGTTTAGTTTCTGTGTGATGGGAAAGTGTAGAGCTTATCTGAAGTCTTGGCTTGATAGTCTGTGAGGCTGGACCATCTCAGCTAGCAGATTTGACGTTGTTATGGGTATAAAATTTTGAGGAAACTGCAACAGAGGCATTCTGAGAGTCTGTATCACCTGGGCTGCTTATCTTTATTGATGTCTAGTCCTTTTGTTTGGAAAACACAAACTTTTCATGGTAATATAAGTATGTGCATTAACACAAGTATGGAATGTTCAGTGCTCACACGTTAGTTAAAGATAATTTTTCGTTTTATGTTTGAGCAGATAAAACACACATGTTAACTTTATAAGTTTGTTTGGATTGTATAATCAAACCTCTATCCATGCCCTATGAAAGGATGGCATGTAATAATAAGTCAGGAGGATTTTGAAGCCAACAAGACTTATCATGTTTATCCAGTCTCAGAGATGTTCCCATAGTAGAGGGACAGGCATATATGGTATCTGTTTTGTAGTCTTTGTTGGTTTCTATCTTTATGTCTGTAGCCAAGATTTTCAAGTCTCCTCTAATCAAATCTAATTTTCATTAATTTTGAAGAGAACCATCACTTTTTGTTTCCTATGGAAACAAAAGCATAACCTCTCCTCCAACACAACATATTTTTTTGACTTCCATCCTGAAGTAAAGACATACTTAAAATATATAGGTTGCTTTGGCTTAGTAGTTTCCATAATCCAGTGTCTCTGAGTAGCTATTATTTTTGAATATTAGCATTTTAAAAAATTTAAAATCAACAAAGTACCATACAGGATCAGATTCCCTGTGTATTTCCCATCCTAACACAACTTAATTTTTTATATTACTTTACTCTTTCTTTAAAGACTTTACTTTTAAAAATTATTTCTTTAGATATGAGTGCTTTGTTTATACATATACCTACATGCCAGAAGAGGACACCAGATCTCACATGTGGTTGTAAGTCACCATGTGGGTGCTGGGGATCGAACCCAGGACCTCTGGAAGAGCAGCCAGTGCTCTTAACTGCTGTGCCTTCTCTTCAGCTCCTACCTTATTACTTTTAAACTATTTTTTCTGACTGTCTATACCCATTTTTCCTTTATTTAGCATCTACATACATTTTTAAATACATTCTAACCAGTTTAGAGGTTTTATCAGCCTGGACTTGGCGTGTGTGTGTGTGTGTGTGTGTGTGTGTGTGTGTGTGTGTGTGTGTGTCCCCTATACTTAGCATATGCTACACTGGCTGCTGGTTCTCTTTCCCCCCACCCCAGTTTCATGGGATCCTAGTCTCATGTTGGTGGGTTGCTCTGGGAATTTGTTGTATCTGCCTGAAGGAGGAGTTGGTACCCAGTACCAGCTGCTTAAGTGTGCTCGGCTATGTAGCAGTGTGGTAGGGTGAGGGCAGCAAGAGATCACTGGTCATGAGGAGGTCTGGGGAGGGGGTCATACACTGTAAGAATGAGGATATGAAAGCTGACCTTGTCAGAGGTTGTGGTCAGACTATCTTAGTCTAGGTGAGGCCCATACAGTGATGACAGATGGCAAGTTGTGAGTAACAAGACCCAGTAGACCTGTGGAGGTTCAAGATGCTCCTAGGCGAGGCAGCCACATGTGTGTTGAAATCTCCCTGAATGTTGTTGGGGAAAGGGGTGATATGAAAAGGAGGGCTGCAATTGCAGTAGTTTTTTTGTTTTTTTTTTCTTTTTTTAATTATCAGTAAAGTCACATTTTCTATCCGTGCATATCCTTGTTCAAGGTCCCTTCCCCCCACCCCTTCCAGTCACTCTCTGTTCTCCACATCTCTTTATCTCCTCCCCAGTAAGGAAAGGAGGTCCCAAGGTCCCAATATGGCTCAGTTCAGCATCCACTCCTGGCAAATCCACTTTCCTCATCCCGACATCAAGACAGGTCAGGTGTTCCTCTAGGGGTAGTGGGATCCAAGGTGCCAGTTCAAGGTGTTTCAGATCCCAAGCTGTTTAGAGGTTGTGGTTTGCAGCTTGGACATGCTTTGCTTTTTGTTTTTTTGTTTAGACACCACTAATGAGTGAGTACATCCCCTGCTTATCTCACTCAGGAGGATATTCTCCAAATCCATCCATTTGCCTGCAATTTTAGAATAACATTTTTTTCTTACTGTTGAGTAGTACTCCATTGTGTATATGTAGCACAGTTTGTTAATCCATTCCTCAGTTGAGCGGCATCTAGGTTGTTTCCAGGTTCTTGCTATTACAAATAATGCTGCTATGAACATAGTTGAGCTAATACCTTTGGAGTGTGAATGTGCATCTTTAGGGTATACACCCAGAAGTGGTATTGCTGGGTCCTTGGGGAGATTGATTCCCAGTTTTCTGAGAAATCACCATTCTGCATTCCAGAGTGGCTGAACAAGCTTGCACTCCCACCAACAATGTAGAAGTGTTCCCCTTGCTCCACAACCTCTCCAGCATAGGCTGTCATCTGTGTCTTTTATCTTAGCCAATCTAACAGGTGTCAGGTGGTATCTCAAAGTTGTTTTGATTTGCATTTCTCTGATGGCTAAAGATGTTGAGCACTTTTTCAGGTGCCTTTCAGCCATTTGTAATTCTTCTGCTGAGAATTCCCTTTTTAGTTCTGAAGACCATTGTTTGATTATTCAAGGTTTTGGGCTCTAGTTTCTTGCAGTAATGCTAGTCTTAGGTGAAGTTGCTAGTGACCATAAGGAGAGGAATAGCAACCATGAGACCTGAAGAGTGGAATCTTGAAAGGAGGGGTGGGCTATGAGCCTTTAGAACAAACAAAGGGCCACAGGCCCTGTATTTCCTCTGCCTGAAGGCTCACAATGGAGATGAAAAGATTGAAAAGTGTGGGCTCTGCTTCTAGCTGCATCCTGGGGAAGCATAATCAGTCTCCTTAGTGTAAAGGTGTGAAAGGGACATTGGAGAAAGGTGGCAGATCCGGTATTAGCTGATGGTAGTTTGCTTTTTCCTTTTCCTGATGCACTAATGGGATGATGGGAGGAAAGGCACGGGGGTGATGGCGAGAGCATCTGCATAGCTTTAGCCACGGGCTTGTTTTCTGCCTGTTAGGTTGGCGACCAACTCAGTATAGCCCTCCTCATTTGCCTGGTTTTCTTCATTCTGCCGTGTTGACCGATTGGGTGGTTTGAATAGTTGGGGTAGCTTTTATTTAGGCAGGGGTTCTTAGCCCGTTGTCCACCAACAGGATTTAAGGATTCTTAAGCTTTAATAAGGGGGGGGGAATTGCAAGCAGTAGGTCTGTTAGCTACACCTGTGACTTTGTTGTCATTGGCCAACACAGTCTGCTTCCTATCACATCATAATGGCTGCAGCCACCTCCAAATACTGTCAGTGCTCATGAAATGAGGGTGATGGTCAGATTTGCTGCTAAGTCTTCGAGCATGCATTTATAAAGAAACATATCTGGCTGTTCGAGTCCCGCCAGAGTCGGTGGTGTTTTGTCTGATGACTGTGGTCAGGAGTAAAACTAGACAAAACCCTTCTAGATATTTTGATAGTTCTTGTTAACTGTGCTACCTTTTGAAATTCTTTAATCTTTATCTTATGTTTTTCAAACATAAATGTGGGAAACAAGAGGTGTATATTCTAAAGGGGATTCGAATATCCTCAGGTTGCTGGTGCCTCATTTGCCTGGTCTCTAGGCTGCAGGAAACCCCTCTTGCTTACACTAGAGGGCGCTCTAGCTTTAGAATCGGCAAACGGGCTTTTCCAGTGAGGAAGTGCTTGTTTTGAAGTGTTAACAATGCAGTGGCCCTGGGGGAACATTTCTGGAGACTGGGGTTTAAGAACCCTGGTGTTATATGATCTGAGAAAGCTACTTCTCTAGTTGACTTTTAGCTTCTTCAGCAACAGGAGAATTGAGGCCTAGCCTCTCTTCCAGTTCGTTTCCAGCACCAGTCAGGGCTTTGTTTACCTAGGAAAGCATCAACTTTGCTCCAAAAGTCATTCCCTTAGGGTCCAAGTTGGGTCTCCTGATTCTTTGCCCACGTAAGCCCATTGCTCATGCTGGCTGGCAGAAGGTGCTTATCACTTCGACTCCCCCACTCTGCTTTAATGGCTGGTGGAGGCCAAAAGAAAAGCCAAGAAACTTAGAGAAAGGCCAAAGGCTCCTGAGCTGTGAGTGTAGGAGGGTGGGGGCCTGAGTAAAGAAATTTAAACAGTGGCCAAGGGCTGGGCCTTACACAATAGGGCAGTGGGGGATTCTAAAGAGGCCATTGAATTTTCCCTGTTAAGGAGGGTGTCACTGGGGCTTTGTGGGAGCAAAAGCATAAGTCATGTGTTTTCTGCCTTAATTTTATCATTTTCCAGAAAGCACTTCAGTTCCCACCTGGCTACATTGTTTACCCCTTTACTGGTGGCTTTTCCAAGGCCTCTTGGCTTCAGGCTCCAGGGTTCTCTCTACATCAGTGGACATCCTATGTTGTCACAAAACCCGAGTTTTGGGTCACCTTGAGGTGCTTGTTACTTAAATAGGAACCACAGGATCCATCCTTACCTCTAGCATGTGAGTCCCAGGAAGCAGGCCCAAGAACCTGTATTTCCTATGAGATCCCCAGGACAGAGCGGGCCTTGTATCAGCAGCATCCCATCCATTGAACCAGGGAACCTGAGAACAGTGCATGTTCTTAGACTGTAGATTGTGAGGTCACTCTTCAGATCTTCTGTACCCAAAACTGCTGGATGGAGTCCAAAAAACTTTTTTTAATCAGCCAACCATCCAGGGAGTCCTGTGCCATGGAAGGTTGAGTCCGCCTCAAAATGTTTGATGCAGACAGTGTCAAGCCTCAGTGCCTCAGATGACTCAGGAGCTGGCTTCCTCTTGCTAACAGCTCACCCAGGACTTCGTTGGTACTCAGTGCCTAACATGGCTCTGTTACATTTAAATAGCACATCTGTTCAGAGTGTCTTCATGGGTCACTGGAAGTTAGGGAGAGTCTGGAAGTTTTCTACTAAGGCATCCTTCATGCTTTGGGAGTTTTGACCCATAACTCACAAAGACTGGAAGTTGGGAGGAGACCGTTTAGACTCTAAAGTTTCTGCTAGGTCAGGTTCACTCATTGGATTCTGTACCCAGTCAGAACTCCAGCCAAGTGCTGGCTGTCATCCGGAGATAAAGATGGCCTTTTATGATACCTTAGTCACAGGCTCAGTGGCCACCGAACACACTGAGACCAAAAGTTGGTGTGTGTGGGTTCTCTGGGCTGTCGGGGTTGGCGTGGAGTACACTCATCTCCTTTGTAAGCACCCAACACGCAACTCTCCCTCATGTTTGCAATAAATCAATACGAAGTACAGGTATGGGACTCACTTGACCCACTGCCTAAGGGAAAGGAGATCTGGCATGAGCCTGTATTCAATGACTAAAAACATTGAGTCATATATCTACCGTCATCCCGGGCATGTACCATTCGAAGATAGCTTCTGGATAATTCAAGCTAAATTAGTCAGGTTTTTGGTTTGGTTTGGTTTTGTCACTGTGACAAATACCTGAGGAAGAAACAACATAAAAGGTGGGAAGGTAGAGTTTGACTCATAGTTTTGGAGGTTCTGATCTATGGTTAATTGGCTCTGCTGTTTATGGGTCTGTGTATGAGAAAGCAGATCATCACTGCGGGGGTGGGGGTGAGGACACACACGGACATACCTAGTGGACAGAGATGCTCTTCTCATGATAGCAGGACGTGGAGGGCCAGAAAAAAGGTCGATTTTTCTAAGACACACCTCTAGAGATTATGGATCTTGTTAGTGGACTAACCCATTGATTTAGGTTAGCAGCGTCTGGATGCAGTCATGACACCGGATCCATCCACACCTTTGTGGGGAGTGCCACACATTCAACATGATGACAGAGGCTCACAAAAGCCAGAAATGGAGCTGTCTCATTCATAGGGCACTGAAGATAAGGTGGCATCATTAGCAGGAGCTCAGCTTGTCATTCTCTTTCTTATGTTCGAACCTTCCCCTTTCCCAAAGTTTTCAGTCTGGTTGAGTAATTAGCTTCTTAGCCAGGCCAGAGCACTAAAGTTAATCAGCAGCTATTAACTCTTCATAGCTCCAACTTCCATTTAGTCAGTGATCAAAATCCTGACAATCTCACCTCCTGATCCATTCCCACTAGACTTTCTTTTCTTTTCTTTTTTTTTTTAAACTTTATTCATTTATTTGCCTTGGTGTTTTGCCTGGAACTGAAACTACAGACAGTTGCGAGCTGCCATGTGGGTGCTGGGAATCGAACCCGGGTCCTCTGGAAGAGCAGACGGTGCTCTTAACCGCTGAGCCATCTCTCCAGCCCCCCCCCCCACTAGACTTTCTTAGTGCAGGTTAGACCATCCCTGCTCAGTCTCCTGTTGTAGCTTCCTCCCGAGTTTCCCAACTTCTGCTCTCCGTTTTAGTCTACAAACTCCAGTCCTTACTGGTTGAAGGATAGTCTGAGGCTCAGGAGCTGGCTAGAAATGCAGAGGCTCTGACCCTGCCTGGATGCCTACCTGTATCAGAACCTGCATTTTAACATAGCTCCAATGAGATCTACGATGCCCCAAATATGTAAAGTAGTAAGCTGGATTCTCTTTGAACTGGCCTGAGTCCCTTCCTCTGTCTCTGTCACACAAGCCAAATGAAGCATGTTCAACTGTATGAAGTCCTTAAGCTCACTCGCTGCTACTGCCATTTTTTCAACAAATATTTATGGAATCCCCCTTGGTGTCTGCCTGTGTAGTAGTAGCCCCTGAGACTAAAACACAAAGAGCAAACCACACAAGAATCCTTGCGTTCATGGACATTGCATCCACATGAGAGGAGGTAAACAGTAAGTATGGAAATGGTACCTAAGTTAGATGTTGAGGTAATAATGTAAGGTATATGATGCTGCCACAGGCATGGAGGGCTGCTATTTTGAATGAGGTAAAGTCATTGAAAGGAAACATTTCACTGATAATGTGAATGAAGACCAGCTGGTAAAAGAACAAGCCCTTTGATCTCTATGGGAAAGGTATGGTCCGCTGAGGAGGAGATAATAAGTGTAATGGCTACGAGACAGAAACATTTCTAGATTATTCCAGCAACTGTGTATAAACTACTGTGGCTGCTTCCATGGGAATGAGGGGAAAAATCGTAGGCCATGAGGTTAGAGATGATAATCACACTAAAACTGGCTAAGACAAACAGGTGAAATTAATAGGCCAACAAGAGAGGTCATTGGAGGATTCTTGAGGGAAAGACCTATGAATCTAATTTAAATATTTAAAGGATTGCTTGGTGGCTCTGCTAACACTGGAATGCAAGTGTGCCAGGGTTTGATGATAGATGATACAGGGAGAAATGTAAATGCTTTCTATAATAACTTAGGAATCGGATGATGGTAGCTTGGACCAGGATGCAGTAGAGATAGAGAAAAGGCATTGAGTTCGGAGAACATGTTAACGGTACAGCAACAGTTTGGGGGTGAATAAGATATAGGATGAGAAAGAAAAGGAAAAAATGCCCAAGAGTGAGTCTAAGGTTTTTGAGCTGGCCAAATTAGGTGAATGGCCATTTACTGAAATTAAAAAGACTTTTGGATTGTATATTACCTTTTTTCTTTTTTTCTCTTTTTGATTTGGTGGTGAAATATTGTTTTAATTAAGTAATCTTAAGTAATAACCATCCCTAAAACTTAGTGATTTAGGATAATGTCATTAGTTCTTACAATTAGATGGGCCCATTTGCCCGCTCTTTATGGAATGAATGTTGGAGTTCATCTAAGATCAGTCATGTATTGAAGCTGTGTCCCCACAATGTGATGCTACTTCAGAATTGGGTCTTTGGAATACAGTTAGGGCCAGATGAAGTCATAACATATTCTCTCGTGAAGGAATTAATGCCCTTTTTAGAGGGCAGACCTTAAACTGGCACCACCTCAACCCCACCTCCCTGTACATGAGGAGGACAAAGTAAAAGGGTGCTATCTATAAGCCAGGACATGTGATTCCTCAGGAGAAACCAACTGTCTTATGCCTTGAATGTGGACTTTCTAGTTTTCAGAAGTTAATTTCTGTTGTTTAAGGCATCCAGTCTATGGTGGTTCATTAAAACAGCTTGAATTGGCTAAGACATCTTCTGGTCTTCCCCAGACTCAGGTGGGACCCTGGAATGGTTATGCCTTTTTACTCACACAGCTATTCATGGCATGTGGATCTCAGGGTAGTGTTTCAAAGAGGGTAACCCAAGTGCACATCAAACCTATCGAATTTTCTTTGGTGAGGCCCTGTTGTCTAAAGAAAGCCATGCGATTGGGCCCTGTTGGTCACACAGAAGGTTTGGATCTTGAGAAGGTGTAATTCTCTTGCAGCCTTTACTACGGTGATAAGCTAAGATCAAAAGTTTGGTTTAAGGTTGAGACACCCACTAGCTAAGTGGAGGTCCACAGAGATGTAAATTTTGGAGTCATCGGCATGTGGATCATAAAGTCATGAAATGTGTTGACACCAACTATAGTAAAAGTTGTAAAAGTAATAAACAGCAGAGCTCTGAAATCTTCAGCCCCATCCTGTCTATCATTTTTGAGATGAGCACCATGGGGAGGGAATGTCAGGGGAGGAGGCTAGGAAGCAGGGAAGGGGGCAGGAAGCAAGCTGAGGGTGAGCAGTAGCCCAGAAAGCAAGTGCCTAGTGTTTGAGAAATAAACTGATAAATGGATTGAGGTCATATTGGTCATTGGATTTAGAAATGAAAAGGCCATTTGTGACTTTGATGGGAACAGTTGTAATGGAGGAAGAGGAAGCCAGTATAAGTAGGTCTAAGAGAGAGCAAGAAGAGAGGAATGTGGGGTAAGGAGAATAGACCAGAGTGTCTAATAAAACATATGTGGGATATGTATGTCATTCCAGGTATTTATAACCACACAAAAATATGTAAGACAAATGGAATTAATATTAGAAATATAACTTACTATAACTTGTTTATCCAAAAGCTACCATTCAAATGTAACCATGGTAAAATTATGACGAATATTTTAGTATAGATGCTTTACTATCCAGTGTCTATACCAAGAACACACCTCAATTCAATCTAGGTATATTAGAAGCTCTGAATGACATGTGACTAATAGCTAACACATTGGCCCATCCATATATAGCCAGTTCTATCCCTGTTCTAAAGGAGAGACATGCAGTTACCGAGCCTGTCAAGTACCTGTTTTTAAATGAGAGCAATTTCTGTATGTTTAGCTTGCTTTCATGGTCACAGGAATAATCCATTAGAAAAGAGGAAACAAGCGTTGTAATTGAAAGACAAAAATCCTTGTGGTCTGGTGGGTAGATGATGCAGTACCATCAGGGTCCCCAAGGAAAGTTTGACCTTGACTGAGACACTTTCTTCACAGCTCTTCTGTGTTGCACAAGGTGAAGGCAGGGTATAGCAGACTAATGTTAATGCACGTAGGTGAATAAATGTGCTTGTGAAGGCTCAGGATGTCTTGAGTAATTTCCTATTTGTAGGCGAAGCAGGAAGTGACACCCCAGTCATTCACTGTTTGATAGTGAGGCTGGGAGGAAAGGATTAAAGGTTCGAGAAGAGGGAAGATATTAAATCTCAACCTCAGAAATCAGGAGAGTGAATAGACAAGGGAATAGAGTGTGATTGCCTTGGCAACGTGAAGGATGTGCTTCAGGTCTGTGGTCACAAATGGGACACGAGGACAGTCTGTGCTGCTGTTGTTCTTCAGCCATGTTAAGCTGTGTAGGGACAGGCAAGGGGACAAAGAGGGATGAAATTTAACCAGGGCAGAGGACTTTCCCCCAGCCATAGTGAGAAGAGGCGAAGGTGTCACTAATAGAATCAGAATAACGGGGCATGGGATTTGAGAAAGGAAGGGATGCTGTTGAGGGCAAGGATGGTAGGCCCATGAATGGGTCACAGATTCTATTTGTGTCAAAGACCAGATTGAGACATGCCTGGAAGAAGTGAGCAAGAAAGGGAATGAAGATGGTTAAGGGGGTGGGGACCACTTGTCTTTGAGACCAGGAGAGAGGATGTAGCCATTCCTAATCATGGGTCTCAGGCTCAGCCATGAAGGGGAATGGACAAAGTATAGTAATGGGGACAAGACCATGGAACTGAGTGGATTCTGGAAGATTCTTTTAGGGACATGTAGCAATGAGCAAGACATAGGACAAGAATGGTTTTGGAGAGAGTGGTACTAAGCCAGGCATGTATCAATATTTAGAGCAAAAGGGCCATCATCTATAGCTCACAGCAAATGGAAAAATGCTAGCAGCCCACTGGTGCTTGTGGGGTTTTAGGGTGGAGGGAGGACCAGCAATCTGGAAAGAGCGATGAAAAGCGAGCAAGCACCGTTCGACCTCACATGGCTTCATGGAATTACAGAGAAGCCTTTTGAGGATTGCCGAGGCAGCAGATGACTTGTAGGGAGAGGTTTGTTGAACAAAAGGTTAAATCAGGTGTGGAGAGGCTGAGTCAAGGGCATTTCTGAAAGTTCGAGATCAGCCTTGACTACGAGATCCTGTCTCCAAAACAAAACAAAACATAAAGGAAGAAACAGTGGGAGAGCTCCAGGAGACATTCCCAGAAGACACTGAGAATGTAGGGGGCTTGGCTGATCATTTCTTTGTGGTTTTATATTCTGACACCTTTTCCTGGAACTCACTTCCTTACTTTGTTTAACAGGAAAACATGTTCTGACACTTCCCTCTTTCTGAGCTCCTTTCCTGAAATTGCCATAGCAAAGAGCACCAGCGGCCAGCACTTTTCTGAACTCTGGAATGTTTGGCTTGACTCTGCCATGCCACCTCCACCAGAGAAGATCCTCACTGGAATTTTCTGTGGTCATGAAAATGCTTTATGTCTGCGCGGTGTAATATGGCAACCGCTAGGCACATGTGGCTATTGAACACTTGAAATGTGGCTTGCATGAGTGAGGGATCAGATCTTTGGTTTAATGCATTTAAATAAATGCTGTTGCATGCGACTAGTGGCCAGTACCAAAGACAGTGTTTAACATTGCCAGTCCTTTTTTAACTATGTTCTTCCAACTTCTAGGACACCTGTCTTCCAATTCTATGGCTGCGTCTGTAGCTTGCTCACCAAGCTCATTTTCTCACAGGTCTCTCTTTTGTTCTAGCCACCTAAATATTGTCGCTTTTCAGACCCCATTCTTAGAACTATACCCTCATTTTGGTGGACTCTTCTTTCTCAGTTTTAGCCACACAGGATGCTGTTGTTTCCACACCATTGCCCTCTCCCAAGCTCTCGACCTTGGCAGCCCCCAGTGGAGGCATCTGCTGGTACAGCTTACAGCATTCAGTGTTGTACCCTATAACTTGAGTTCATTTCTCCCCTAACCATCCTGTCAATTCCTGAAGTCAGAGACCTGCAAGTTCCTATAGATGGTCCTCCTTTACATCCGGCAAAAGGCCAAGCCATCTGTGTCATGGCGACAGTACCTGAGTCTGTGTTCAGCTGTTTCCCTATGGCCCACTGTGTCTCCTACTGCTGTAGTCGTCCAGCTGGCTGAAACCTAGATGTGATCTTTATAGCCCTTAGCATCTTCCAGCTGCCTCTCATTGTATAGAGGATAAAGGCCAAGTTCTCTGCCCTGAGTAACAAGGTTCTTTCTTTATTAGGTCATGTTTTCTTGTTTCTCCAGCTTCCTACTGACACTGCTTGCCTTCTTGTGCGCTCCTGTAACAAGGTTGCACATAGATAACATTCCACAGAGACATCCATATACCTCTTCTCAGGCTATACCTTACACATAGAATACTCCTTCAATCATGTCCTACCCCCGTTGCTTCCCGCTACTGCTCCACTCTCCTGAGATATGACCATCTCCAGCTTCCCTCCTTTCTCAGTGTCCCCAGTGCTGACATGGCTTCCTGCACCATGTCAGTGCCTCCTTCATTTGTCAACTGTGGCAGATTGTCAAGGGCAGGAGCTAGCCAGGATTGTATCCCCACTCTTGCCGTGGAGTCCAATGTGTGTCATAGAAATTGAATGAGTGGGCAGCATGAATAAGTCAGTGAGTTGAAGGCAGCAGAAAGATGGGATAATTGCAGGCTACCCTACCCAGCACTGAGTCCTTGGTGTCATATTCCCTGAGTGAGAGTGTAGGAGGAGAGAAAGATCCCTTGTGGGAGCCTCTGGGGGTCTTCGCTACTGCTCGAACAATTGCCTTGATTCCCTTGGTACACCTACGGCTCCCTTCTGGCAGAAATCAATTTTACAGAAACTATTATCTTGGTTTTCCCCTACCTTTACTGATGGCATGCTTCTATCCTCCTGGGATAGCAGATGATAGCAGAGAACTGTCACACACTTTCTTAAAGTGTGTGTGTGTGGGGGGTTATAATGCGTTGAATTTTCTTGATGATGATTTACTTTCTGTTTTCCTTTTGATAAAAACTGCTGTTTCACTAGGATTATCCCAAGGACCACATCCAGGTATCCAGCAAAGAGAATTATGTGGGTTTGCATACCATTTGCATACATCCCCATGGGCCACGTTATCAATACATAGGGCGTTTTTTCCCCCTGTGGTTTTTGAAGGAAAGGGAACATTGGATCCTATTTGCCACCTGCAGTCTCTCTTCACAGAGGAGATTGTCCATTTCTCCAGAATGCCCCTCCTCTTCCTGCCTGGGTATGAGTTTGGGGTGAAAATAGCTCCATGCTAGGTAGCTGCTGGATCTGCATTCTGGAATATCTCATTCCACTCCTCAGCCCTGAGAAATGGATGCTGCCTTTAGTTCCTACACAGGAAAATAACTTTAAAGGAGGTATGATTTGCACAGGGTCATCCCCAGGGGAACAGTGAGGCTGTCTGACCCTCCAATCCCCAACCCCCAGCCTTGATTTTTAAGCTACTACATTGTATTTTTTCCATGTCTGTATGGTTTGATGCTCTGCTTTTTCTGCTTGTTGATACTCCCCCGGGACTGGTTTCCTCATGCATGGACAATCTGGTTGCCATTTGAATGGCAGTGGACTATATTACACAATACTGAAGTATTGTAGTTTACTTAACCTATCTCCTTCGTTGGCTTGTTTCCAGTTTATCAGTATTATAGAGAAAACAAATCTAAATATCTTTGTGCAGATAATAAGGGTGATTTGGGGGCTGGGGATTATAAGTATTTGAAGATAGTTTTCACAGTGGTAGCACTGAATCAGAGCTACTTTCATGATTCCTCAGCAAGTCTGTGTCACCACTTTGCCCACATTGTGAGTATTTGAGTGTCCAGTGTACATCCAGGACTGAGGTCAGAAAGGAGTGTTAGGGAGAGCTGCCCCCGATGTCAACAGTCTGATGCAACACAGAAGGCATGGTGCAAACACAGGGCTATGCGAAGGGCCAGTGAGAACACTGAAAAACACGTCCCCTGATGCTGAGTGTTCCGTTCCCTAGAACACACAACACAACACACAGGAAGGGGACAGCTGTCCTGTGCATCAATCCTTATTCCCTTCTTTCTTAGGACCATGGCTGCTGAGCTCACTCCTGGATAAGGACTCACACACATTCAAGTCCATTCCTGCACGGCACTGTCACTCAGCTGCATTGTGGGGGGGGAGGATTTGAGCTGAAATCACAGGGAAGGAAGCAATAACTGAGAAAGAATGCATGGCAGCCTGGCGACCTATCAACCTTCCAGGTAGCTTCTTTCTCTGTGTGCCCACAGAAACTGGGGTGACAGTGTAGTGGTGTCCAGGTCCCACTCGTTTGTCACACAGGCCAGTGTTCACACTCCCAGTATAAACACTCACTGCGCTGTTTGGGTTGTTGAAAAGAAATACAAGGTTCTTGACGTTGTGGAGCATTGAGTACCAAAGGTGTGTCCAGCTCATGGGCTGGATGTGGCTAAAGATAGCTATAAATATAACCCAACACAACATCATAAAGTACAGATGCTTCAACAGGTCCAGAATGAACTTCACAGGCTATCCCCTGGCTTCAGGCACTCTACTCATTTCCTTCTGCCTACACCCTCTTCTTGTGTTTGTTTCTTGGTACCTTGCTGTTAGTTTTATTACTCCCTCACTGTGTGCATATGTTCCTATGATTTTGTTTTCTTCTCTGTGCTGATGTCATCCAGCTTTGTATGTTCGCCTTATCCTCTTTATGGAGTTTGTGGCTCGTATCATAAAAATAACAAGCATTTGTTAAATCTCTGGTACCATGCAATAAACTGTATTATCTCGTCTGAACAACAGCTCTGTAAATGAACTAGTACCTTTTTTTTATTATACAGATGCATAAAACTGAGTTGAAGAGATACTGTGATTTATCCAAAGCTCTGAAATCCATAAGTGATAAAACCAGGATTTGAATATCTCCCCCTTCTAGGCTTCAGGAATCCACAATGTCACGCATCATGCTCTAGGGTATATGCAGTCCCTACAGGAATGTTTCTCCGTGAACATTTCATGGACACAGATGCTCTGTTTTCACCATGTCTAAAATGGGCTTCATCATTTCCTTGCCTCAGTGTGCTGTCACCTCCCTTCTCATTGCAGTAAATGGCATCACCAATCCAGTGTGCTCGCACTGTTAGTACAGGTCCAAGAGTCGCTCCTGTCTTCCTCTCTGCCTTACACCAAATCCTTCTGATTTCCAGCCTCTCTTTGTTTTCAAGCTTGCTGCTTTTACCTGCAGAAACTCCCTTGTTCTAGGCTCCTGGAACAGTCTCCTCGGCAGCCTGGCCTTCATTCTTTCTGCTTTAATGTGCCCCTTGGACCCTAATCTGAATGACTTGAACTCACCTTCTTCAGACTCCCTGAGCTTTTGGTAGCCCTGTAGCGGAGCAGAGACATGGCCTTCCGGGGACTGAAATCCATCTGGAATACATGTTTTGCTTGGCCCACTGAGCATTCTTAATACATTTTGAATAGGTGCCTGAATTTAAAAATCAGGACATTCCACCAAAAGTTTCATGTTTCTGGCTTTCCTTTGAAAAAGCAAGAGACAGGCACCTCTTGAACCATAGTCTAGCAATGCAGTGGATGGCAGCGCTAAGTGGTAGCTGCGCTCTTCAGAAAGGGTGTCTGTGTACCAGTCTTTAGTGTTCCTGAGTATCTCTTCATCCTTGTCATGCTCCTGCTTCCCAGGATCTTTGGAAGACATGACACATTTCTCCTCACAGTTCTGTTGTACATAGGTAACCCAAAGCCCTCAGTAAAGCTCCTTGAGGCTCATATGGCCCAGCCTGAGGCAGACCAGTCTTGCTGACAGTCTGCTCACCGCCTCCATTATGCTGTCCCTGTGACTTTACTGAATTATTTCATTATTATTTGTATATGAGACATAGAATTGTCTGTGCATGTGAGGAAGATGTATATATGTGAATGTGGACATGCATGTACCACAGCATGCATGCAGAGTTAGAGGACAGCTTCTGGGGATTAGTTCTCTTGCTCTACCTTGTTTTGAGGCAGGATGTCTCTTGTTTATTTTGGGCTTCGTTCTCTGGGATAGCTGGACCACAATCTTCCAGGGGATTATTCTGTCTCTGCCTCCCATCTCATTATAGGAGTGTTGGGATTACAGCGGTGCCCGCTCCCAATCTGACATTTTTACTTAGGTCCCAGGGTTATATCATCTGGAGTGAATAACAGAGAAGTTTACCTGTTGAGCCATAACATTCCAGAGCCCAGTGCTGTCACTGAACTTACCTGTACAGCTCTGAATTGCCTGCCTCATGTCTGTCTGGGTGCAGATTGGAAGGCCTAGGGCCCTCCTGAAGTCTCACTCTGCTCCAATACTGCCTCTGTCAAGAAACATTCCTTACCCCACCTCCACCCCACCCCCAGGCTGAGTTTTGTCTTCTCACAACCGGAAGCACTGATCACAGTCACCCCACCTCCAGCTTGCTGTATTGTCATTGTTGCCTGTATTTATCAAGCTGTAGGGACCTTGTCTTATTACACCTTCTACAAGGTGCAAACAGCTGTTGGACAAAGGAACAAATAAATGATGGGCTGGCTTAGGCAAACACTACTGTAGGAGATGGCCCCACCCCTGTTTTAGGGGATGGGAAGGTGTTTTTTGGGTCCCTTTCTGAAGCACCCCTTCCAAGTGATCAACCAGAGAGCCTCCTGCAGCACCCTGTCTACCATGCCCTTGCTCTGTAAGCTCTGAAATACATCCAGGCCTTATAAGGATGGTAGTTCCCACAGCAACAGAAGAGGAAATACATCCCCTGGTGTTCCTGGAAAGAGCTGTTCACTAGTTGGGAAATGGTATAACCACTGGATAAAACATTTATAAGGGCTCTAGATTTAAGGATGACAGAGAACATTGAACAGTCATATTATGCCATACTTTGGGGACACAACTACCCATTTGATTGGCAAGTGAGATTTGAAAAATTGAAAAATTTTCAGAGCCTAACAGCAAATGAAGGTAGAATCAAAATTTGAAACCAAATCCCCCAGGCAGTGGTGCCATCCACCTTTAATCTCAGCACTCAGGAGGCAGAGACAAGTGGATCTCCGAGTTCGAGGCCAGCCTGGTCTATCAAGGCTACAGAGAAACCCTATCTCAAAAAACCAAAACCAAACAAAAAAATTAAACCCAAATCTATCTGACTTCAAAATTAGTGCTATTTTCAATTACTGTGTCATACTATTTAAAATCATGAGGATATATAGATTCAAAGACAGTTACATATACAAATATATAGTACTAACTCAAGTATTAATTTTAGAAATTAATCCTGGGGCATGGAGAAAATGACCAAGGAGACAGACAAGTTTCCTAGTGAGGTTTCTGTTCTAGGATTCAAGTACTGGGAATACTTTCCTCCTTTGCTGCTTCTTTCCAGTTTTTAAAAATTCTAAATGACCTTTAATAATCATAAATTACTTCTAGATGGGAACAGAAGCCTCTCTTTCTAATGGTATAATATCAACTGGCAGAAACTGAGGGTCAAGAAGGGCCATCGTGGTTCCTACCTAAGCGTCGAAGCCCTTGGAAGATTCTGTCATTGATAAGTGAAAGAGACACCAGGCCGGCCGCGGCTGTGGCTGAGACCTCAGCACCTGCACCCGTGCGAGCAGAGAAAGAGAAGTGGGTCCCTGTTCCTCTCAGCTCACCATCTCCCGTCTTCCCCCAGGTGCTTACACTCCAGAGCCCCTCAGCAGTTTCCGGTGGGCTCTTCTTTCAACGGGCCTCATGTTCTTTTACCACTTCACCATCCTGCAGATCCTCGGCCTGGTAAGTTTGCTTAGATCCCCTTCTTAAATCTTGACAATCCTGGTTGGCACTGGTTGTATCATTTTGTTTGGAAAAATACATGATGCTAAAGGCCAAGACGTCCGATTGTTGTGTCTGGGATGCTGATTTATGATCCAAAGTTTCGGCCTCTCCAAAGAGTTTTCTGAATCCTTCAGTAATGGTTGTTCCTTCATTGCTGGAAATGCAAGGGTACCCTTCACTCATGGCTATTTGGGGTTGAAACAGTGACCTGTAACTGGCAGGTGTTTTTCTGTGGACCTCATGGGCATGTAGGGCCCTTTTCCTGATGTCCCTGGGCCTTGCTATGGCCTCTGATCTAGGATCTACTCTGGGCATGCTCTCAAGTCCTTTAGGAGACCTTTCAGCTATGTGGCCAGTGGATGTGAAGTGTTGGGAGCCCCATAGCATTCTGTAGAATGAGAAGTGCCTAGAATATGAAAAATGGCTAGCCCCAATGTTGAAATATCCAGAATCCGATAGCGTCGAAAATGTTACTGAAGTGAGGAGAGAAAGCTCGTGGCTGGTTGTGGGAACAGAGAGTTTTCCACCTCACTGTAAAGAGATACAAAGGCTAGCTTCCATGAAAGATGGTGAGGATTTGTCTTTAATGCGAGCAAGCTCTGAAGAGCTCTGGTGTTATGGCTGCCCTTGGGGCAGGAAGGCCATATTTGGTTTTGTGCGGTTGGCATTAATGCAGTGGTAGTCTTGTGCGGCCTTGAACGATAACGGCGTGTAACTGGATGTCCCCATGATGCCTGTTGAAGCACCTCCTTTGTCCTCCACGCTCTGGTTTGCCAGAGGTAGGCTGGATTCTTGGCCTGTGCTTATGGCAAGACTCGGCATGATTCTAACCTGCACACTCCTTACCTCTTGCTACTCCCCACTGCTCTGCTGGTTTCCAAGAGTGTCGGTGTGCTCATGTCACCATACATACCATGCTCAGCTACACCTCCCACCAGGAAAGCTCTCCTCACCCACTCCTCGCCATAACCCTTGTCCATCTCTCATGAGTCCATTCACATGCCCCTTTCCCTTGCAGAATCTTCTATATGCTCCTCAGATCTCCTTGTGGCATGTAAAGCTTAGTGGGTACCATCTAGTTTGAGGTCACACTCAGTCGACTGATTGCCCTTGCTACTTGGAGAGAGGGACCATGCAGTTACCGGCTTTAAAAAAAAAAAAAAACCCATAATCTTTCTCCAGGAGCTAGGCACACAATAAATGCTTAAGAATGACAATGGACTCTGGGCCCAACTGGAAAGCAAGACCGAGCAAAACTGAGAAGCTTTCGCCCAGGACATTGACACATCACCCATTCAGAAAGCCTAAGGCAAAAAAAAGCTCCTTTATGAACAGGCAGGGATTGGTCAATCCCTCCTTGTGCCCCTAGGGAGAGATGGCTGAACCCGCAGAAGCCAGAGGAAGCCTCGGGATGGCGAACGCTCACTCTACCTCCCTTGTCCCTGCAGGTCACCGAAGTGAATTTGAACAACATGCTGTGTCCGGCCATCTCAGACCCATTCTACGGCCCCTGGTATCGCATCTGGGCCTCGGGACACCAGACTCTCATGACCATGACCCACGGGAAGCTGGTCATCCTGTTCTCATACATGGCTGGGCCCTTGTGTAAATATCTGCTGGATTTGCTCCGGCTTCCAGCCAAGAAAATAGACTGAAGGTGCTTGGATTTTTCTTTTCTTTTTGTTTGTTTTTTTTTTTGTTTTGTTTTGTTTCTTCCCAAGGAAGCAAGTCCTGAGTTGGCTCAGACAATACCCAGTTCTTGACAGAATCATTGGAGAGGCAGTAGGATGCTTGATGTATTTCCCCTTTTCCTCCTCTCTGTCCCTTTCTCCACGAGTCTTTCCTTCCCAGCTCCTTCTCATGGATGGCTCTTTGTGTCCAGGGATAGTGCTGGGGGCTGGAACTTCCTTTTATCCCCTGGTCTCTGGTCCTTACTGTGCCCTACTCCCTGTGTGAGGCCTTCCCCAGGGACATGGTAGTCGGGGCCCCTTCATACTGCTTGTTGGTGCTTTTAACAACAAGCAGTAGTACTTCTAGCATCCCAGCAATGAAATAGTGTTGGGTTCATTTCTCCACTGCCAGGGACCTCCAGGCTCATGCTAGGGTCCCCCTTTCTCTCCAGCATAGCCCTTACCAGAAGGGGACCAAGGCCTTGTTTCTCTACCAGCTGCAAGCCAAGGGACTTCCCAGATCACAGCCAAAATAGATTCTTCCAGTGACGGCTGTCCCATGACTCAAAGCAGGGAGCCACCCTGCCACTCCTTCTAGGGTGCTGCTCAGGATGGAAGTTGATAGCAATATGCAGCCCAAGGGCAAGGTTCTGTAGCGGGATTCTGGGAGATCTGTTGCCACAGTGAATCTGAAGTAAAGAGGGTGAAGATGTGTACAGTACTGGACAGGACATGCCCTCCCATCAAAAAAAAAAAAAAAAGAAAACCTTCCCTATGAAAGCCGAGAACAGATCCACATCCCAATCTGAAGTGAGCATAGAAATTCACGAGGGAACTTGAGGCAGCAGTGAATCCCCCTCAGTGTCCGGTGGGTAACAGGCAATGTTCCAGTCTCAGCTGCCCTTCGTACCATCCTCATTGTCTCTGTATGTGTCTCTCTGTTTCTCTTTGTCTGAAGTCACTCCATGGGAGAGAGAGCTGGGGTTGGGGCTTGGGTGTTGTTTGGCTGTTTGTATTTTGGATGTTTGAAATGGGGGAAACCCTTGCATTTCAGAAAGGTACTGTAGAGCCATTCCTGGTACTTTGAGGACATGTCCACAGCTCCTGAAGGCGGTTTCTTTTCAGTTAGATTTCTTTCATGTAGCTAGACTCTGCTCAAGTGTTTGGTGTTGGGGAACATCATTGGTTTTGCAGTTGAACAGTATCCAAAGCTCATGTGTCGGTTGAAAGGGAACTGCCAATGGATCCAGTCCCCATAGGTAGAAGTTCAAGTGTTCTGAATGGAAGAGCTTTGGCCAAAAGGTCCTTAGTCTTGTGTGGACCACAAAGGGCACCCGCCCGTGTCTATGCACTTGCTAACTCCTTGTTTTATTAAGAGGAGATTTGCTTAAGAATAGAAAAGTTTGTACCATGACACCCCATTGCCCTGTTCCAGTTGCAGTATTCAGTGTAAGTTTGTGGATATTAGGGCCTTACCTGAGCTTCGGTGACTCAGTGGCCATGATTTTATGAAATGTACTTGCAGGGGAAGCAGCAACAGGAGAGTCTCCTGGAGCAGATGGAAACTAAAGGAAGCATTTCTGAGAGGGGTTACTTGACCATGAGGTGATTGTCTCTGAGGTACAGAGAGCGTGAAAGGGAGAACTCTTAGTGTGCCTGCTCCCCTTGCTCTCCTGCCATGGCTCTTCCTCCCTTCACCTTCTTGCTGTGCTCTAGAAATGCTTCTTAAGTTGCTGACGGGTCCCACCCACTCAGAGAAGTCAGTGGATGAATAGAATGTGCACAAGCCTTCCTGGCCCTAGGACTCCCTATAAAAGAATTTGGAAAAAGGTCATAGGAGGGGATCCCACAAGGCCTGCCATTGCCCCTGCTTTAAATATGGAGCTGCTACCTGCCGTGATGTAGGGCCTGAGCTGAGGGAGCCAACTCCAGAAATTCACAGAGGTGGGCATGCCGCACATGCTTCTTCCTCATCTGAGGGACCATGGCCCGGATTTCCAGGCATCTTGGGCTTCCCCTGCATTGGCATGCCTCCAGTAGCTTGCTTCTGCTTTTGGCACCAGCTCAACAGACCCGTTTCTGGTAGACATTTTCTCTCAGAGGGAGAGAAGAAATTCAAAGCCATGAGGTCTGCATTGGCCAAGCCAGAGTCAGACAAACTGGTCAAGAAGGAGAAAGGAAAGGAGACGCAGGCAGCCTAGGTGAGCTCATGTGTAAAGAAGCTGAAGAAACAGACTGTGGCTCCTTCATTGGACTCTGTCCAGAGTTTTGGCCTGGGTTTGAGGTGTTGGGGAACAGGTGACCTCTTCATTGTATCTCACTCTTACCTTGGTCCAGACCCACAAAGAAAGAGGTATAACCTCCCTAGGCTCTAAGCACTATGACTTGGGAATTGGTCCCAGATATGTCCATTAGCCTGCCCGACAGTAGAGATTGTCTGTGGTACCAGAGACAAAGGAAGAGACAGTTTGCACTGTCTGTGAGTCCTCCTTGGCCTTTCTTGTCTCTATGAAGGCTGTTCCTTGGCTTCCTTGGCCAAAGTTCTATATGCAGTCTGCTAGCGTGTATGAGCTCTGTGCCTGTGTGAGAGTCCTCATAGAGGTGTCCAGTTTCTTTGAGATAGCCCCAGCAAGAGGAAACGGTGCATCCTCATGCCCAGGGCATCTGTGGTCAAGTCAAGGGGCTGTGCCAGCTAGACCAGTTGGCTAAGTAACAGAGGTTGTCCTCCCTGCCCAAAGGTCCTTCCCATCCCCAGTATTTGGTTTTGTATATATAAGACTTGGCCCAACATCCCCTCAGAAGCCCAGCAGCAAGCACGTCTGTCATCCTGTGATGCACTGTGCGGTTCTGGAGTCACCACGTCCGCCTCTCTGAGTCTGCCTTCTGTCTTTCTGTGGACGTCTTCGTACCTGTGGCTTTAGAGGTGGCACACAGGGTCAGCTGTGCACTTTATTCTGTTTTTCTTTGGAGTACCTGTCAGATCATCCCTGTAGTTGTGGCCTCCATTGGGGCTTTGCTATGTGTGATCGTGAAGATTCAGTATTTTGTGATATAACTACAAGCTTCACAGATAGCCTGGTGGCAGCAGAGCTGACACGGAGGAGCTAGTTAGGTAATGCTCTAAGTTGTGTTGAGCTGGGCTTTAAGATGGCAAGGGCCTGCCCTTTTAATAGTCTGCTGCCAAATAGACTTCCCTGGGATTCTGTCACCTGTCTTCTTTGGGAGAAGAGTTTCTTAATGGTTTCTACTGTAAAGACAAGACACTGCTGCTTGTTCTCATGAGCCAGGACCAGTGTCCACAGGGAACTTGGGAAGTCGCAAGACTGGGGAGGAGCGTCCTGTGTCTTCTGCTGGTCTTGCAATCTCTGGGCTGGAAGTCCACGAGAGGAGTCAGACTTCCTCTGGTATATGCAACTGCAGGAAGCCCAAGGTACTTGCTGTTGCCCTTCACCGAGATGCTTTTGTATACTGATTTGCCGCTCGTGGCACTAAACAGACCCCACCCCCCACTCAATGATTTTAAAGGAAATCAAAAACAAAAGTTGTTTTAAGCAGAAATTGTTTTGGAAACTCTTGATTTATTTTGGTGTCAATGTTCTATTAGATTTTAAAGCATTCTTCGTTTATTTGATGTAATCGTAGTGAAGAGAACAGACTTGAATGGTGTACAATTATTTCTTCTGGGACATTGGTAAACACCTCTTCCTCCGTTCTCAAGCTGAGACTGCCATGTACTGTCACCCTCATGTGCAAGGCTCCCTTGAGAGCCAATCTCTGAACTCCCTAGATGGCAGCAAGATGGAGCCTCTTTGTCAGGCCGCCTCTGGGGCGTTCTTTCCTCCCCCACCTCCAGTCTACCTCCCCTCTTTGGGTGTTTTTGTAATGTGTTTTCTGTTTTGTAAAATCCCTTTGATTGTACTGAAGTGGTCTCTGCAGCCACCTTTGGAAAAAAAAATGGTCCTTAATTTGTGTACTTAGCGTTTTGAATCTTAGCCTCAGGTGTTTCTGCTGTTGAAGATCCCGAATGAAAAGGAACCCTCCCCATGGGACTTATTGTTACAATGTTTTCTTCATTTACTGTTATTAAAAGATTTATGAGAACTCAGGCGTCCTGGCCTTGCTTCTCACAACCCTCTCAAGAAGGCTTTGCAAAGTAGACAAAAAGGGTCATTTGTTGGCCTGGTGTGTCATGAAGTGTGGGCACCCACATCCCCAAGCCAGGGCAGCTGGGCTGTACAGCTTGGCCCAGTGACTTGGCTTTCATTTACCACAACCGCCTACTTTCTCCAAGGTTCCTAGGGCCTATCAGGCCATTGGCTCTAAGGGGACATAGGCTCTCTGCGCCTCATGGTATGCTAGGCTAGATGGTGAGGTCAAACAATGCAAACTTTGGGGCTTAAGAGATGGCTCACAGGGTAAAGTGTTTGTCGGACAAGCACCCGAGTTTGAATCATCAGTACATATGTAAAATCCAAGTGTTCAATGCCTCTCCATATGTTCCCGAAATTCTTCCCCTGGATGCTCTGGGAGTTGACTAGCAATGTGGTTCCTACTTAAGGGGAGAAACTGAGTCAAGTGAGGCTCAGTAGTAAGCAAGAAGCTAGATACTAGTACTATAAGATATAGCCCCTTTGGGCTCCACTGCTTTTTTGGTGTGTTAGACTGCTAGGCAGACCATCCATGGCTTAGGGACCCTGTTCTCAGAGAAAAGGGAGGAGGAGAGGTTTGGGGAGATGATATTATGGATAAGAGATTTCTGTGAAAACATAAGGACCTGAGTTCTGATCTCTAGAATCCATGGAAAAAATAGGCTTGCCTAGCCATTCCTAGAACCCCAGCACTGGTGGAAAAGAGACCAGAAGGCTGCTGGGTCCTCTGTCCTGCCAGCCTAGCTGAAAAGGGGTGAGTTCCAGGTTCAGCAGACAAGAATGGCCTCATTCAAAGTCAATCTCACTTGTCTCACCCAGTCAGTGTTGTGTACAGCATCGAGATGGCTAAGCTGCAGGTCAAGGGGCTTCCAGAAAGGCAGTAGTAGGAATTGTTCCAGTAGATAGCCACCTTCCACACGGGACTCCCTAACTTGGTCCTGTGATTGCTAGGGGTCAGCTGACTGGGAATCTCAGCTCATAAAACAAGTCTTAGTAATAAAGGCAGCTCCTACCTTGGTCTATCCCTGTCAGGGTCTAAGGACAATAGCATAGGCCACTGGTCTAGTCTACAGTCCAACAGTGCAATCCCAGCCTCACCTCTATACCAGCCACCAGCTTTCCCTGCTGACTCTGGTTCCTAACCTCATTTTCAGAGGTGGTACTGGCCTCTGCTCTGTCTGCAGTTTCCTCTTCCTAACAACCTGCAGTTTCCTCTTCCTAACAACCAAGAGCACAACCTCTTTGCTGTTTCATTTCTTTCCACAAAGATTCTGGACCCTCCAGCATTCTGTCTTATGGGAACTGAGGCCTTCCTATGCATTCTTGGACATAGCTTATGTTCAGAGTGTACAAAAGTGGACAGGCTCATAAATGCTGTGTATTTATGGCCTGGGAGGCGGCGGGGGTGGGATTGGGGTCAGGTAGAGAATGTCAAGGCTGAGGCCTGACTCAAGCACATAATTCCAAGCAAACTTTTCTGTTGTTGTTCTTCTTCTTGCTCTCGGCTTCCAGGTTCTGAGTCATCTCTTTGACCCCACGCTCTATACCGGTGCTTTTATGACACCTCTTAAGACATCTAAAAGGCCTGAAGAGGAACAGCTAAATCCACCTTAAGGGAGTAAGCATTACCAGTGCAATTGAAGCTTCTCCAGACAGTTAGAAATCATTCCTTCACACTTCATAGATTCTGAGGCGGTACCTTAGAGGGCCCCTTCTGAGCATGAGGGACAGAGAGTAAGGTAGTTGGCCTCTGTATTTCATCACATAGCTTGTCCTCGGAGTGGCCATTAACAGCTGCTGGGGTTTTGACTCCACTCACCGGCTGGGCCTTTATGCGCCTCATGTTGTGGAAGTCTGTGGGGACATGGTGTGTGTAGAAGAGGTGATATCTTTGTTTTCATAGATTTTTCTCTATTTCTTTGGCTCTAAGACATTTTTGGTCATGTTTTAATATCTCTATAAAGCTGGATGTACCTTATGATCAATAACATACACCCTCTTTTGCTTCCAGAAGTATAAAATAAGAGACATCTTATAACCTAATGTGCTTTAGAACAACTTAAAATACTGTAATTATTTCTTCTTCCATTCTCCTTCAAGGAAGTCACTTTTCTGCTACAGAAAACTCTTTGGTGAAAAATTCTAAATAAACCTTTCACATGCAACATCATTATCATACTTTGTCCTACCTAGATGTGGTAGGACAGGCCTGAAATGCCAGGACTTGGGATCCTCACACTTGGGATGCTGAGAGAGGAGGCCTGCAAGTTGAGAAGACATCCTGGGCTACATAGCAAGACCCTATGTCAATGAAAGAACACACAAACCTCCAGGTCCAACAGCTCTGTGTTTTTCCATCATTGATGTTTGGTTTGTTTTCTTTTTATTTATTTCCCAACCATAGCATAGAAAGATAGCTCAGTCTGGTTCCCTGAGGACTTTAGGTTAGTCAGTGCCAGACATGAAGTGAGCTAGCTGCAGCGGGAGCACCGAGGAGGTAGAGCCTAGCCTGTCCACAAGTGTCTAGGGTGATGTAAGTGGTTGTCTGGCCCACACAGCGGAAGGCAATGATTTCCTGGCTTTCTCAAGATAGAGGAAGGGGAGCCCATGGGCCTTTCAAGGAAAACCAATGGTTTGACTTGAGGCAGCTTCAATTCTGGGTATTTCCAATAGCCTGGGCAGTTGCCAACTGCTAAAAGCCTTCCCTCAGTCCTGGCTGCCTTGCTGGTTAAACTTAGCCCATTATAACCTCCAGGTCCTGCTCTTCTAGAAGGAAAAAGGCGTGTCTTCAGCAAACCTGGGATACTTGGAGTCAAGAAACAGCTTTTGGACATTTTCCCCCTAGAGGGTTTAGCAAGATCTGATCATCCTGGATTAGAGCTGCCCTCACGTAACTGGGTTAAAGTGTTGGCCTATTTAGGCCCCTCCTGCTGTGGCCTCCTTCAAAGCTGATGAGGCCGATTAGGGGGCTATTTCTGAGCACTAGTCATGTACCCACAATCCTGGGAACAGTCCTTCCCTGACTAAAAAGACAATAACCATTGCTAAGGCAAAGTCAGCCTGACATAGGAAAGCAATGTTGTCGTCAGACACAGCTTGAGTCCTGGGTAAAGAGAGTCATGGCTATAGAGACTGATCTTACAAAACCACATCAACCTATCAGTTTTCAGATACAGCCCTACAAAACCAAACCAACTAATTCATTTTCAGGAATGGACGTAGTCCTTTACCTTTTACTATCTCCATTTATAGAAAGAGGTGTTGGGTCATCAACAGGAGGTCTTCAATTGCAGTCACTAGCCTCTACTCAGTTGATTCTCTACATTTGAAGATTGTTGTCTTAACCTAACTGAGCCTCCGTTTGCTCATTCACAATAACACAATAACAGTACCCACTTCAGAGTGCTATTATAAGGGTCTGGTAGAGTACATCAGATACCTGGTACAGCATAATTTAGGAACTGCTTCCATCAACACTCAGCATGACCACTACCATCAGCATCACCACTACCATTGCCATCACCATAACCATCATTGTCATCATCATCATTTTCATCAGGACCAACAGTGAAAGTAAAAAGCTCAGTCTCTGGAACCCAACAAGCTTGATTTGAATCTTGATTTTGCCACTTAAGGTAGCCACGTAAAAGGGACAACTTGTTTCAGTTTCATTCTTACTTTGTAAAATGGAGGAAAAAATCATCAGGCTCAGGCTGGAGAGATGGCTCAGTGGTTAAGAGCACTGGCTGCTCCTCCAGAGAGCTAGTACCCTCTTCTGGCCTTCAGGCAGACATATAGGCAGAAGACTATACATAATAAATAAGTAAATTAAAAAAATCATCAGGCTATTGAAAAAATGTATAATATGATTCTTAGTGCCCTGGACATATTTAATTGGTATTGACTTATTATAGTTGTTAAGAAGGAATGATCATGAGGAGTTGTGCCTAAAGGGATACAGTTATAGAAATAAATGGCCGTGGAAATGAATATGCCAAGCAAGGGATACTTAGTGCAGTGAAAGAATTCTATATGATGTTTTAATTGTGGATATACTTCTCAATGCACTTGTTAAACCTGAAGGATATACTGTACCAGCAGTATACCCTAATGTATATGGCTCCATCAGTTGTGGCAAATGTCTCATTTTGGTGCAGGATGCTGACAGTAAGGGAGATTGTGAAGGGGTAGGGGGAACTTTTCTGTTCAATTTTGATGAAAAATTAAAATGGTATTAAACAATTTGTTTTGAAGGAAGATTCAGAAGAGAATGATTAGCTAGATGTTAAATATATTCCCATGGTAATCATTAAAAAGTGACTAAAACATAGAAAAAAGGAAATGGAGAAAGAATCAAAAGAGTATACTGAAAAAATACACCACATCAAACACAAAATAAGGTAGTAACAGGAACTGAGAAACAATAAATGGAAGATATATGGAAAAAATAACACAATTGCAGAATTAAGTACTTAATTATTAATACTCATTTAAACATAAGTAAATGAAATTTACCAACTAAAGTACAGATATCGGCAGTATCATGATAAAGATAAACCAATGAAAAACAATAGAAAAATCCAGAAATAATCCTAAACCTAAAGGAATAAATCATCAATCAATTTTTTTTAAACTTTATTTATTTGCCTTGGTGTTTGCCTAGAACTGGGAACTGGAACTGCAGACAGTTGTGAGCTGCCATGTGGGTGCTCGGAATTGAACCCTGGTCCTCTAGAAGAGCAGTCAGTGCTCTTAGCCGCTAAGCCATCTCTTCAGCCCCCCATCAATCGATTTTTAACAAAGATGCCCAAACCATTTTACCAAGAGAAAATGGTATGAGGTTAGCCATGTAACCACATGCAAAACAATGATATTTACCTCACATTCCTACAGAAATTAACACATCAAACCCTTAAAGTGTAAAGGCTAAATCAATATACAGGCCTATTAGAAGAATACATAAAGTAAGTCTTTTTGACCCTGGTTTGGCAATGAGTTCTTAGAAAATGCACAAAGCAGCAAGTTAAAAACTAATAAATTTGGATAAAGGCTTAATATCGAGTATATAAAGAATTCTTACAACTTGATAGAAAAAAAAACAAAACCCCACCTTACCCCCTTAAAAAACTAAAAACAAATTGTCCAATGAAGAACTGAGCAAAGAACTTGAATAGAAATTTCCCTCAAAGATCGACCATAGATACAATGATCAATATACATGCCAGAAATCATTCCACATCCTTTGTCATTAAAGAAATGCAAATGAAAACTATAATAAAGCTAGGCATGGTGGAGTACATCTGTCAGGGATATGGGAGTGGGAGGTTCATGAGTTCAAGGCTGGCATCCACTTCAAGTGGGGGCCTATCTCAAAAAGCAAAAGTCAAAATTAATGTAACAGATACCAGAGATAATGGATTTACATGGAAGAAATATGTTCTTTGGCTCACAGCTGTACTGGCTCCTTGGTGGCTTGGCCTATTGCACATCATGGTAAGAGCCAGTGGTGGACAAAGGTATAATTTCATGTCTTCTGGATGCAAAGGCAGACAACAAGGAGCTAGGGTCCCAACATCCCCCTGAAGGAAGTGTCTGAGTCAATAGACTCCTCCCTCTAGGTCCTCACCTCTTCAATGTTCCACTACTTCTCAATAGTGTCACAGGCTGAGAACTTGGCCTTTGACACTTTGGGGGACACTTACCCAAACCATAACATTGGAATGTTACTCTAACCTCCACTAAGATGGCTTTAATTTTTAACAAGGGCCTAAGTGTATATATCAGAGAAATGAATCGCATGCACATCAAAAATTGCATTGGACTGTCCATAGCAATACTGTTAGCAAGAGCCAAGAGGTGGAGACAAGACATTATGATAGATAAACAAATTGTGTTACATGATAAAAGGAAATATTACTCACCCATATAAAGGAATGGTACCAAGATGTGGGTTGGGGTTGAGGAATGGCTTGGCTTGTCACTGTTGTGGGGTATGCTTATAGAGTGATATAAAAGTGTTTTGGAATTGAAAGCTGTTGGCAGTAAAATACCGAAGACGTTAATTGCTACTGAGATCCCACACTATAAACTGGTTAATTGTATACAACTTGAGTTTTAACTTAATAAAAGAAAATGTTCAATAAAAAATAATTGAGCAGTTTCTTTTTCACTCTCAAGTGTCCAGTGCACCCCTTCTCAGAGTACCTTCTGGTATAACCATTCACAAAGCAAAGTGTTGCCCATGTTTGAAACCAGCCTATGCCAGTACAATGCTTATTTGAACTTCTTCAGGGCTGCAGATTCCATTGAAGTAGACAAATACAAATTTCCTGCAGAAGAGGAATTTATTCTATCTTAACAACTGGGCCAGGCCCTATCTTTTAAACCTGTCATTCAGGGTGCTATTACTGGATACACATGGCAAGACAAACAAGACCCAGATCACCGAGGCACATGGCTTCCCTTACACTTGTAATGAAGGCCACACACTTTTGTTCTCCACTGTGATTCTTGTATGGAGGCCTGTGCCACCATATGGCACTAATGCCTCTATGAAGTTCCTGGAATTCCCTTGGATGTTTGAAGTAGACAGAGTGTAGGAAAATAGTTGCATTACTCACACCAGCACTGTTCCTCAAAAACATGGGATTTGGGGGCTGGACTGATGGATCAGTGGTAAAGAGTGTGTACTGCTCTTCCAGAAAACCAAGTATCCATGCTTAGTGGCTCACAACCTCACAATGCCTGTAACTCTAGCTCAATGTGATTAAATAGCTCTGACCTCTGTAGGTGTCTGCACTTATGCACACACACACACACACACACACACACACATTACTTT
>PVIH01019596.1:0-34890 GCA_004025045.1 Sigmodon hispidus | reverse complement strand
CAACATAGGCTGTCATCTGTGCCTTTTATCTTAGCCAATCTAACAGGTGTTAGGTGGTATCTCAAAGTTGTTTTAATTTGCATTTCTCTGATGGCTAAAGATGAAGAGCACTTTTTCAGGTGCCTTTCAGCCATTCGTAGTTCCTCTGCTGAGAATTCCCTTTTTAGATCTGTACCCCATTTTTTGATAGGGTTATTCAGGGTTTTGGGCTCTAAAACCTCAGGAGGTATCACCATCCCTGACTTTAAGCTATACTATAGAGCTACAGTAATAAAAACAGCCTGGTACTGGCGTAAAAACAGACTTGTGGACCAATGGAATAGAATTGAGGATCCAGACATTAACCCAAAAACCTATGAACATCTGAACTTTGACAAAGAGGCCCAAAACATTCAATGGAAAAAAGATAGCATAATTTAACAAATGGTGTTGGCATAACTGGATGGAAGTGTGTAGAAAAATGCAAATAGATCCGAGCCTGTCAGCCTGCACAAAACTCAAATCCAAGTGGATCAAAGAACTCAACTTAAATCCAGCCACTTTGAACTTGATAGAAAGGAAAGTGGGAAATACACTTCTACAAATTGGCACAGGCAACCACTTCCTAAATATAACACCAGCGGCACAGGCACTAAGACCAACAATCAATAAGTGGGATCTCCTGAAGCTGGGAAGCTTCTGCAAAGCAAAGGACACTGTCAATAGGACAAAACGTCAGCCTACAGAATGGGAAAAGATTTTCACCAACCCTACAAGTGATAGAGGACTGATCTCTAAGATATATAAAGATATGCCTTATTTTCATCAATCAAGTTTCCGAGAATTGACAACATTGCTCAGTGGGTAAACACTAGCCACCCACAGGTGAGGACATGAATTTGGATTTCCAGGAGTTATGAAAACCTTGACATGATGACGCATATGTGTAATTCCAAGGCATATATGTCCAAGTTGAAAGTAGAGAGAGAATAATCTCTGGAAGTCCTTGTCTCAGTTAACACAATAAAGACAGTAATGAATAAGATAGGCTGTATCTAACAGGGTAGAAGGTAAGGGCTGAGATACAAAATTATCCTCTGCTCTCATTACATATTCTAGGGCAAAAACATGCACACATTCATGTACATAGCACATAAACACATAACCATATATGCAATAAACCGAAAGACTAAAATTAAAGGGAGAGAGAGAGTTTGTCAAAGAGATTTCTCCATTCACCTGTCTAAAATTTCCATTCAGCTTTCTTTTGCTTAGCTACCTCATCCCATTCTTCTGAATGTCAGCTCAATTACACTTTTAGAAAGCTGCCTATGACTTATTGAATTAAATAGATTCATGCTATGTTATGTGTTCATGGGTCATGAAGAAAAGTAGAAATTTGTTATGTTAGTTTGAAGTTGAAACTGAAAAAGAAACATGTTCTACTAGGAATTGAATGACTCAAATAGAGAGTCTGTCTCTCCCTAAGTCATGTTAATTCTAAAATCCATCACCTAAGTCACCTTTATTTGATTTCTGTTAGGCTTTCAAAGCAAGTGCGCAGAGAAAAGAATCATTGTAGTCCTCTATGACCTCTAATTGCAAGTATCACATGCAATCCATGCTTGCTTTACCTTGTCATCAGTATTATATTTCACAATGATAATGCTATCAGAAGCTGCAAAAGTATTCATGTTACAGATTCTGTATTTGACCTAATTAAATTAGTGTCAAAACTCCAGCTACCTCGAGGCATCCTTTTGAAGTAGCCAAGTAGTCTTGGGTTGGGGCTTGAATATATACTTAATATATATATATATATATATATATATATATATACTTAATATATATATATATTGAAATATATAACATTCATACTTGCAGTATGCAAAACATTTTATAATACTTATATGTGCATTAGATATAGTATATATTCTATATAAAAACCACACACATTCTACAAATTGTCTTTTATCTATATGCACATATATGCATTCTTTGAAGTTGCTGTCCTGCAATACTAAGAATGCTAATTCATTAGTTACCTTTTTCATTTTCCTGAAAAATGGGGAAAATTCCCATTATTGCTAGTTATAGCAACAACCATGTTATCTATGCATAAATATTATCACCAAGATTTTGCCTTCTGTTTTTAGAATTATTATAAAGTGCCTGACACACAGCAGATATTTAATAATTACAGTAACCACAAAAGATTCTCTGAAAGAGGAAAGGATAATATTTTGTTACCATTTGTGAGTACCCAAAGTGACAGTTGGGAGGATCAATAAAAGCCACTTCCTTAGGTCTTGAAGGATAATTAAATTAAAACCTTCTGTCTCCATCTGTGATTCTATTAATAGATGCCAGGCCCTTTAATCAATGTGTTTCTGAAAGGACTGCCTGCCCAGGCACAGGCCTGGCTAAAGCAGGCACGTACATTTGTAGGAGCCAGAGGTTGTCATAGCTGGGGCACTAAAAAAAGAACTAAACAGAACTAAATGATTGCTACTATGAGACTAGAATACAGCTCACTAATCCCAAAGCAGTTGTGTTTAAAAGTAACTACAGAAATTTTACTTACATTTTATTTTCTATTTCCCAAATAGAATCATTATTCCATGTCTAAAATATAATACTTTTGAATATCATTCCAAAATAAAATGTTCATAATTTTCTTTTATGAGCAATTAAAATTACAAAAGTCTGCCTTCAAATATCAAGTTTTGTTAAGACTATTGCATTTTAAAATACTGGGGGTTTTGTTTAGTTTGTTTTGCTTTTTCATGATAGGGTTTTTTTGTGTTGCTTTGGAGCCTTTCCTGGAACTCTGTAGACCAGGCTGGCCTCAGACTGGCCTCCCCCTTCCTCTGCCTCCTGAATGCTAGGTGCCACCACTACCAAGCAAAATACTGCTTTTTGTTGTTCACTGTCAACCAAATCTGTAAATGTCCTTTTATCTTAGCAAATCTTATACTGGTTCAATTTACACTACTATTTTTTTTTTTTTTTACAATTATCAATCTTTTTTCCCCATTCTATTCACTTCATTTTATCCTGGAAGAAATGTTATGAGTTGTTCATTAGGAATGGTTACTAAGACAGCTTCTTTTCTTTCTTTCTACTTATTCTGTCATTCTCATCATGCATCTTGTTCTCATTAATTTGCAGTCCCTTCATATCTGCCCTCTGCCCCTGTAAACCCCACCACCAACCAAGAAAACAAAACTTAAGATAAACAAAAAAAAAAAGAAAAAATTTAAAATCTCGTCATGGAAGCTGCAAGTGATATAGTGAGTCATGCAGTAAATCCCATTGTCCATATATCTTTACTTGCATGTGTTCATTGCAGAGCTATTAGTTTGGTTCCAGGCCTCTGGTTTCTACTATACTATCAATGTTGTGCCTTCTCTGGGACTTTTCTTGGATATCCTGGTGTACTGGAGATCCTGTAGCTTTGGTTCTATGGGTCAGGCATCTTCACAGGCTTCAGTAGACAACAGATGGGGTGAATGTTGGGGCAGGCCAAGTTATAACCCTGGGCAGCTGAAGGGTTGGTCAGCTAACCAGTTCTTCCCTGTCCTCACCACCAGGAATGAGTTCTTCAGCACGTCCCAAGGTAATTCAACTCTTGCAGCAATGAGAGAGGTGCGGGGCCACTTCTCCTGCTCTCCCCCAGGTACTTCTTATATCACTAGTGCTGGCTCCACTGTGCTGCTCAAGTGAGGTACAGTGGCCACTCACCTGAGCGCTGCAGCGCTGAAGGGCAGGGATAGCCATCCTGCTCTTATGACCCCAGGGCCAGGTCTTCAACCTGTCTCAAGCACTGCTGGGCGGGAGTGGGGAGAAGGGCATCTCTCCACCACCCATGCCACCACATGTCAGATGAGTAATGGGGACACTCCCCAACACACACAATATCGAGGATTGGTCACCCACACCTCTAACAAAAGGGGAAGCTTTGCTGTGCTGCCTAGGATAGGAGCAGAGCCTTCTTTTCTGAGTACTGTAGCTGGTAAGAGGGAGAGTTAGCTCTGTTGTAGATGGTAAGGGGCAATGGCTAAGAGGTGGCATCTCTTGCCCACCCACACACCACCAAATGACAGAGCTGGACTTTGAACATAGTAACAGAAGAGAGCTGTCCCTGACACATACATATATCTGTCTATCAAGGCCTGGGGCACGTAGGAGAATTGGTCATAAGAGCTGGAGAGCTATTCTTGCTGCAACACTGGGGAGAACAGACCCTATACCTCACACCTCACAGAGCAATAGAGTCTGTCCTGTTGGCAGAGGTGTGCATGAGCCAGCCCCACAGCTGTATGCTTGGGAAAGCTATCCCCACTACTTGTCTGAGACAGCCTTTATTTTTGCTGTTTGGTTGTTTTGCACAGTTTTAAAGAGAAAACAGGAGGACCAAATAGAATAAAGGAAAGGAGAGGAGAAAGGTAGAGAATAAGAAATGAGAGGCAGAGTGGTAAAGAGAAACATGTATTTCATGCAAAGGAATGATAAATGCAATTTAGATTATCTAGATACACACACACACGAGAGAGAGAGAGAGAGAGAGAGAGAGAGAGAGAGAGAGAGAGAGAGAGAGAGAGAGAGAGAGATTTTACTTTGTTTTGGCTGTAAATCTTGCTTTGAATGTTTGTCATATTATCCCAGAGAGCTTGGGCTGATTATATTACACTCTGAAACCTTTGAGGCTCTGGCTAAGATTCTGAAAGAAGACAAGGCAAACCCACAGTTCTATTAGTATGTTTGTAAAATATGCTAAAACCAACTTCCAAACTCATGATCCTTGCCTTTCAACCATCCTGTCTTTATGTTTTTAACAGTTCAAATCTCTGCATAAAACTTAAGACTATACAAAGAAGCTGAAATCCTGACAAAAAGTGACTATGTCCTACGTACTCTAAACAGCAATGAAAACATGGAACAAATCAGCCATATTCCTTCCTCTAAAGACTCGGGCATCATTGTAGAAGAGAGAGCAAAAAATATTGTAAAAACTAGAGGCAGTGGATTACAGTAAGGAAACAAGGTCTTCCCGGACACAGCAAGGCAGCTGCACATTTGACCTTACATTGTGCGTAAGACTTTTGGTTGCACAAACCAGCCATAACCCAGGAGGAAGTTGAGAGTGTTGCATGAAGTGCCAATTTTAGCCAAGGTAATTGTAATTGGTAATTGTTAGTTGCTGGAGAGAAAGGATCAGTGTACTCAAAGAATGTAGCCACTGGTCATACTCCAGTCGAGGTCCACACATCAAAGAAGATATGGGTAGCATAAACTGGACTTGATGGAGAAAATAAAAACAGCAAAAAGTTTTCTGGGAAGAGAAGGGATGAGAGGTGGATCTGGAAAGAATTGGAGGAGGAGGTAAATATGATCAAAAGATAAACTACAAAAATCACAAAGAACTAATTAAATATTTTTAAAGATAAAGCAAGAACATGAAGAACCTCAAATCTTTCTTTTAAATCAACATATAGTAGCCACTGCTGACAATTTTTCCTTCCATGTACTAGTCCTCCTGATTCAGGATGTAGTTTTAGGATACACAAATAAGAAACTTCTAAATAGAGACTTATTCTGGAGATTACAGAGTATGTCCTTGAAGTTGTATATGGTGCTTAAGCTTAGAAATCCGGTTAAAGAATGAGGGCTATAGTCAATGGCATACTATTGTATACTAGAAACTCATTGCAAGAGGAGGTAGATAGGCAATCTGCTTAATTATTATTTTATTATGTACATGTGTGCCAAAACATTGTTTATGTGTGTGTTATGTGTGTATTTCTCTCTCTCTCTCTCTTTCTCTCTCTCTCTGTATGTATATTTAGGGATTCTTTGAATGAGAAAAGCCTTGTAGGATCCCATGTTTGGATATTTGTTAGTGGGATTGTTTCAGAAAGAGTAAGTGTTGCCTTGTTAGAGGAATTGTGTACCAGGTTGAGCTTTGAAGTTTCAAAAGACCAGGCCATTTCAGTGCCCTTTCTGCCTCTTGCTTGAAGATGAAACTTTGACCACTCAGCTGTTCCTGAACCCAGGCCTTTCTCTGCCATCATCTACTCTGAAAACATAAGCCCAATTAAAGGCTCTCTTTTATACACTGCACTTGCCATGGTATTTGTTTAAGCAATAGAAAAGTAACACACATAGCGTAATAAAAAGAGCAAACATATAATCTACTTATACTACTTCTAAGTATTTACTCAAATACAAAACTTACTGACTCACAACAAAGAAATAAACAAAAAGCTGTAGTACTTACACAAAATACATAAAGAACAAACTTAGGTCATGGGTGACAAAATAGATGCAACAATAATAAATCATAATTAAGTAAATTAGAGCAATCTCAAAGATGAAAATTATATTTTCTGTCATTGTAGTACTTAGATTTTATAAAATATATAAGATCATGTATGTATACATGAAATAAAAGTGAAACTGATGAACAAAGGAGACTATAGAGAAAGGTGGAAAAGAAGAGGGTAGAGGGTATGGGGCAGAAATATGCTCAATAGAAAAGGTGTATGTAAAACAGGCTTTATATAGCACAGTCCTACATAAAATTAATATCCTACTTATATTTTAAGATATTAAAAAGTAAATTTTCTGTGATATTTTCAAAAGAGATCAGGAAAGAAAATACATTCAATAACCATTGGTGTTTCTGTTTATACAAGATAATCTAGACTAGTTAAATGTTAGTATTCAACCAACCTATTAGATTTTTCAAATGGTGAGTAATTTTATGTATGCATAGAAAAGGGGATCCATGATATTGTGAATGAGTAGACAATCTAATCTGTGGAAATAGATACTAATAGAATGGCACCTTGTTAAATAGGAACCAAATATATATTAATTGGCTACAATGAGTAGTATGTAAAAACACTCAAATAAATTTTTCATTATTACTATTATTGCTAAAGAGATGTGAGAGGGAGAGTTGTTGGTATCTTTACAAAAATTTCATGCATCTTATTTAAAAAAATGAAGTCTCCTTTAACTGTTTAAGAATAAAACATTTTCTTATATATGCTTTGTAAAGTCATGTTTAAGTATACCTAAATGGATATATAAAGACATTTTCTCTGTGTCTGCTTACTTTTGGCCTGGAATTCACTGTATAATTCAGTCTATTCTTAAATACTCAATTCTACATCCTCACCCCTGGAGATTTATGTCTGGATCTAGGGATTTCTTTTTATTAATTAAATGTATTCATTTATTTTCCCTTCCTCCTCTCCTTCTGTTCCCTCTTCTTTCTTTTTCTTGTACTCACAATCCACTCCTCATCCGTTTCTATTCAAAGGGGATAGGTCTCCTATGAGTGTCATCAAAGAATTACATATCAAGTTGAGGTAGGACTAAGCTCCTCCTCTTGTATTAAGGCTAGGCAAGACAACTCAGTATGAGAATCATCTTCTGGAAGCTTCTCAAAACCTTAAGGATAAGCCTGGCTTCCGCCACTAGAAGTCCCCAGTAGATCAAGCTGCACAGTGGTCACACACACAGGCACAGACACAGACACACACACATATATACATACATACATACATACATACATATATATATATATATATAGAGAGAGAGAGAGAGAGAGAGAGTCACATATGTGTGTGTGTGTGTGTGTGTGTGTGTGTGTGTGTGTGTGTATTCCCTATTTGTTGTTCCAGAGTCTGGTGTTCCTGTAAGACCAAGCTAGTTGTTTCTGTGTATTCCCCTGTTGAATTCTTTCCTGGCTCTCACAATCCTTGAGCACTTTTTTCAAGTGACTTGCATCCATTCATATTTCTTCTGCTGAGAATTCCCATTTTAATTCTGAACTTCATTTTTTAATTGGGTTATTTAAGGCTATGGGCTCTAGTTTCTTGAGTTCTCTATATATTTTAGAGATCAGTCCTCTGTCACTTGAAGGGTTGGTAAAAATCTTTTCCCATTCTGTAGTCTGTTGATTTGTCTTATTGACTGTGTTTTTGATTTGCAGAAGCTTCTCAGTCTCAGGAGGTCCCACTTATTGATGTTCTTATTGTCCATGCTACTGGTGTTATATTTAGGAAGTGATCACCAGTGCCAATATGTTGAAGGGTATTTCCCACTTTCTTTTCTATCAAGTTCAGTGTAGCTGGGTTTATGTTGAGGTCCTTGATCTACTGGATTTAAGTTTTGTGTAAGGTGATAGGTTTGGATCTATTTGCATTATTTTACACACTGCCATCAAGTTATGCCAAAGCCATTTGTTAATGATACTATCTTTTTTCCATTGAATATACTTGGCCTCTGCAAAAACTGACATCGTTTTTGACATGCTGAGCACAAAAGTCACCACTTTCATGATATCTGACCACAGGTCAGCCATTTCCCTAATTCTGCCATTACCACTTTTGGCAAGCTGGCTGAGATAATCCAAGACACTGGAAAATTGTCTTTTTCTTTTCTTCTTCTTCTTTTCTTCTTCGTTTTCTTCTTCTTCTTCTTCTTCTTCTTCTTCTTCTTCTTCTTCTTCTTCTTCTTCAGAAGACATTGAAACATCCTATATCATAGGAAACAAATGTTGTCTCTCAAACAGACTGTGGGCAAAGGTCTTTCTCTTTACATATCTATATGATGAACCTAATAAGAAACAGAGAAAATGTACATTAGATTGTCTCTTGGAAGTGACACAAGTTATATGCAACTAAATGTTATTATTTCTTGAATGTTATTTTATCATTATTATGATACAAGAAATTCTTGAAATTCAGAATTACAATGAATTCTTTTATGAATGATTTTTGTTTAATTATCCAACAGTGTTTACTAAGCATCACTTGTATCCATGACACTGGTAGAATGCTCAGAAAATTATCAAATGTAATCATGGATAATTACTCACTAGAATAGTGTCTTATCTCATAATGTAAGGTGTCACACCACAGGCAACAAATTATAAGTCATTGTAATCCATGAATTAAGAGATTCAAAGAGATTGCAATTTCTGAATCCTAAAATTTTATCATACCAATGGCAGGCATGATCTAATAAGTGCCTCCAAGTATCCATTTTTCTATTGTTGTACACAAAATGTTACATCTCACAAACATTGTGTCTGAGATTTGAAAATGCATTGTGCAGTTTGGGAGACAAAAGCAGCGACATATCAAAGATTTGTGAGACATTTCTCTTAGGTTTTCATCTGTGAGGTTGAATTTCACACAAAAGTATACCTGACAATAGGTCTCCTAAAATACTGGTATCTGCTGCTTTCAGGAACTCTTGAAATATACATAACTGTTTTGGATGTCTCAGATTCTTTTAAGTGGTAATTAATACAAATGGGCTTATGAAAAAAAGTGTCTCCTAATTACTTTGATTTTCATTGCTACACGTTTTGGAGTTAGATCTAGCCACCAAGACACCTAGACACAGCTGGAGAGATGGCTCAGAGGTTAAGAGCACTGACTGTTCTTCCAAGGGTCCTGAGTTCAATTCCTAGAAAAACTGCATGTTGGCTCACAACCATCAAAGATACAGATTTTGAGTAATTATTGCAATTTATTACACTTTAACTTTTGTGGTTCAGTTTGTAGTCTTGATTTTTTTCACTGTTTTATTAGTTTTTGAGAACTTTATACAATGCATTTTGATTATATCCCTCATTCCACACCTTTCCCATATCCTTCCCTCCTTGTCTACCAACCCAACTTTGTATTGTCTTTTGGTTCTTAATCAATTGAGTAATGTGTGAAAAATGATATTTCAATAGTCTTAACCTTCAAGTTCTAGGAGGAAAACAAGTTCATAGCAATAGCCAACTTTAGTTAAGAAGGCTCTAAATAACAATGAGGCAGTCTTGAGAGGAAAATCCATAGCACTAGGTGTCTATAAGAAAAACCTAGAGAAATCCCACACTAGAGAATTATCAGCACAGCTGAAAGCCTTAGAAAACTTAGAAGTAAACTCACCTAGAAGCAGTCAATGGCAGAAAATAATCAAACTTAGAGCTGAAATCAATACAATTGAAACAAAATGAACATTAAAAAGAATCAATGAATCAAAGAGTTGGTTCTTTGAGGAAATCAACAAGATAGAAAACATTTATCCAAACTAATCAAAAAACAGAGACAGAGTATCCAAATCAACAAACTCAGAAATTAAAAGGGGGACATAAAAACAGACACCCAGAAAATCTGGAGAATTATAAGGTCATACTTTGAAAATCTATACTCCACAAAAATGGAAAACCTACAGGAAATAAACAGATTTCAGAACAGGTACCATTTACAAAAATTAAATGAAGATCAGTCTAATTACCTAAACAGACCTATAACCCTAAAGGAAATTGAAGCTCTGATTAAAAGCCTCCCAAGTAAAAAAAAAAAAGTCTAGGTCCAGATGGTTTCATTTCAGAGCTCTACCAGACATTCAATGATAACCTGTTACCAATACTCCTCAAAGTGTTTCACACAGTAAAAATAGAAGAAATATTGCCAAACTCTTATTTTTTCTTATTTTATTTTGTTATTATTATTATTATTATTATTATTATTATTATTAACAAAGAAGTCACACTTTCTATCCTTGTATATTCTTATTCAAGGTCCCTTCCCCCTCCCACCAAATCAGGTCATTCTCTCATCTCCACAACTCCCCATCCCCTTCCTGGGCAGGCAGCAGGCCATCCCATGGTTCCACTGATCCAATATTGTTTGTTCAGTCTCCACTCCTGGCAGATCCAGTTTTCTCCCCCCATCCCTCAAGAGTGAGTAAGGTGTTCCTCTAGGGGGAGTGGGACCCAAGAAGTCAGTCCAGGGTAGTTCTGATCTCAAGCTGTTCAGTGATTGTGGCTTGCAGTTTGGGCATGCTTTGCTTTTTTCTTGTTTGTTTGTTTGTTTGTTTGTTTAGAGTCCACTAATGAGTGAGTACATCCCCTGCTTATCTTTCTGAGTTTGTGATACCTTGCTCAGGAGTATATTCTCCAAATCCATCCATTTGCCTGCAAATTTTAGGATATCATTTTTTCTTACTGCTGAGTAGTACTCCATTGTGTAGATGTACCACAGTTTGTTAATCCATTCTTCAGTTGAGAGACATCTAGGTTGTTTCCATGTTCTTGCTATTACAAATAACACTGCTATGAGCATAGTTGAGCTAATGCCTTTGGAGTGTGATTGTTCATCTTTTGGGTATACACCCAGAAGTGGTATTGCTGGGTCCATGGGGAGATTGATTCTCAATTTTCTGAGAAACGGCCACACTGCGTTACAAAGTGGCTGAACAAGCTTACATTCCCACCAACAATGGAGGAGTGTTCCCCTTGCTCTGCATTTTCTCCAGCATTGGCTGTCCTCTGTGTCTTTTATCTTAGCCAATCTAACAGGTGTCAGATGGTATCTCAAAGTTGTTTTGATTTGCATTTCTCTAATGGCTAAAGATGAGCGCTTTTTCAGGTGCCTTTCAGCCATTCATAATTCTTCTGCTGAGAATTCCCTTTTCAGATCTGAACCCCATTTTTTGATTGGGTTATTCAAGGTTTTGGGCTCTAGATTCTTGACTTCTTTATATATTTTAGAAATCAGTCCTCTATCATTTGTAGGGTTGGTGAAAATCTTTTCCCATTCTGTAGGCTGTCGTTTTGTCCTATTGACACTGTCCTTGGCTTTAAAGAAGCTCCTTAGTTTCAGGAGATCCCATTTATTGATTGTTGGTCTTAGTGTCTGTGCCACTGGTGTTATATTTAGGAAGTGGTCGCCTGTGCCAATTTGTAGAAGTGTATTTCCCACTTTCTTTTCTATCAAGTTCAAAGTGGCTGGGTTTAAGTTGAGGTCTTTGATCCACTTGGATTTGAGTTTTATGCGGGGTGACAGGCTCGGATCTATTTGCATTTTTCTACACACTTCCATCCAGCTATGCCAACACCATTTGTTAAATATACTATCTTTTTTCCATTGAATATTTTGGGCCTCTTTGTCAAAGATCAGTTGTTCATAGGTTTTTGGGTTAATGTCTGGATCCTCAATTCTATTCCATTGTTCCACAAGTCTGTTTTTATGCCAGTACCAGCCTGTTTTTCTTCCTGTAGCTCTATAGTATAACTTGAAGTCAGGAATGGTGATACCTACTGAGGTTCTTTTGTTGAGTAAAATTGTTTTGGCAATCCTGACTTTCTGTTATTCCAAAGGAAATTGAATATTGTTCTTTCAAGGTCCAAAAAATATTGTGTTGGGATTTTGATGGGCAGTGCATTGAATCTGTAGATTGCCTTTGGTAGAATTGCCATTTTTACTATGTTGATCCTACCAATCCAGAAACATGGGAGAGCTTTCTATTTTCTCATATTCTCTTCAATTTCTTTCTTCATTGATTTGAAGTTTTTTTCAAATAGGTCTATTACTTCTTTGGTTATATATTTACTCCAAGGTATTTAATACTATTTGCAGCTATTATGAATGGTAATGCTTCCCTTATTTCTTTTTCAGCTCTTCTATATTTAGTGTACAGCAGGGCTACTGTTTTCTTTGAGTTAATCTTGTATCCTGCTACATTGCTGAAGGTATTTATCAGCTGTAGCAGTTCCTTGGAAGAGTTTTGTGGGTCACTTATGTATACAATCATATCATGTGCAAATAGAGATAGCTTCACTTCTTCTTTTCCAATTTGTATCCCCTTAATCACTTTTCATTCCCTTATTGCTTTAGCTAAAACTTTGAGAACTATATTGAATAGACAAGGGGAGAGAGGACATCCTTGTCTAGTTCTTGATTTTAGTGAGATAGCTTTGAGGTTTTCTCCAAAATGTTTGATATTGGCTGTTGGCGTCTTGTAAATCGCCTTTATTATATTTAGGTATTCTCCCTGCATTCCTGATCTCTCCAGGGCTTTAATCATAAAGGAGTGTTGGATTTTCTCAAAGGCTTTTTCAGCATCTAAGGATATGATCATGTAGTTTTGTTTCTTTAATTTGTTTATATGATGGATAACGTTTACAGTTTTTCGTATGTTAAACCAGCCCTGCATTTCTGGGATAAAACTTACTTGGTTGTGGTGGATGATAATTTTTATACATTGTTGTATATGGTTTGCTAAAATTTTGTTGAGAATTTTAGCATCAATATTCATGAGGAAAATTGGTCTGTAATTCTCCTTCTTTGTTTTTGAGTGGCTTAAGTATTAGGGTAATTGTGACCACATAAAAGGAATTTGGCAATATTCCTTCAGTTTCTACTGTGTGAAATAGTTTGAGAAGTAACGGTAGTAATTCTTCTTTGAATGTCTGGTAGAATTCGGCACTGAAACAATCTGGATCAGGGTTTTTATTTTGGGGAGGCTATTAATGACAGCTTCAATTTTCTTAAAGGTTATAGGCCTGTTTTGGTAACTAATCTGATCTTCATTTAATTTTGGTAGATGGTACCTCTCCAGAAAGCTGTCCATTTCTTCTAGGTTTTCCATTTTTGTGGAATACAGATTATCAAAGTATGATCTGATAATTCTGTGGATTTCCTGGGGGTGTGTTGTTATGTCCCCCTTTTCATTTCTGATTTTGTTGATTTGAACACTCTCTCTCTGTTTTTTGATTAGTTTGGCTAAGGGCTTATCTATCTTGTTGACTTTCTCAAAGAACCAACTCTTAGATTCATTGATTCTTTGTATTATTCTTTTTTTTAAATTGTATTGATTTCAGCTCTAAGTTTGATTGTTTCCTGCCATCCACTCCTTCTAGGTGAGTTTGCTTCTAATTGTTCTAAGGCATTCAGCTGAGCTGTTAGGTCTCTAGTGTGCAATTTCTCTAGGTTTTTCATGTAGGCATCTAGCGCTATGAATTTTCCCTTAAGACTGCTTTCATTGTGTCCCACAATTTTGGATACATTGCAAATTCATTTTCATTAAATTCTAGGAAGACTTTGATTTCTTTCTTTATTTCTTCCTTGACCCAGAGATGGTTCAGCTGAGTGATGTTTAGTTTCCATGAGTTGGTAGGCTTTCTGTGATTTTTTGATGTTGTTAAACTCTAACTTTAGGCCCTGGTGGTCCTATATGTTACAAGGGATTATTTCCATTTTTTGTATCTGTTGATATTTGCTTTTTGACCAATTATGTGGTCAATTTTGGAGAAAGTTTCATGAGGAGCTGAGAAATATGTATATTTCTTTGCATTTGGGTGGAAGTTTCTGTAGATATCTATTAAATCAACTTGCATCATAACCTCTTTTAGACTCCTTATTTCTCTGTTGAGTCTTTGTCTGGTTGACCTATCCAAGGTTGAAAGTGGGGTATTGAAGTCGCCCACTATTAGGGTGCAAGAATCAATGTGGGATTCGAGCTTTAGTAATGTTTCTTTTACATAAGTAGGTGCCCTTATATTAGGGGCATAAATATTCAGGATTGAAATCTCCTCTTGACCAATTTTTCCTGTGATGAATAAGTAATGACCATCTTGGTCCCTTTTATTGCTTTTAGCTTAAAATTTACTTTGTTAGATATTAGTATGGCACCCTCCGCTTGTTTCTTAGGACTATTTGACTGGAAAATCTTTTCCCAACCCTTTACTCTTAGCTTGTGTCTGTCTTTGTGGTTGAGGTGTGTTTCTTGTAGGCAACAGAAGGATGGCTGTTGTTGTATCCATCTTGTTAGTGTGTGACATTTTATAGGAGAGTTGAGACCATTGATATTAAGGGATATTAGTGACCATTGATTGATATTTCATGCCATTTTTTAGTAGTAACTTGTTTGTATTTTCTTTCTCTGGAGTATTCTTCTGTGAAATTATTGATTGTTTGTGGTTTCATGGGTGTATCTGGGTTCCTTAGGTTGGAGTTTTCCCTCTAATACTCTCTGTAGCGCTGGATTGGTAGGTAGATATTGTTTCAGTCTAACTTAGTAATGAAATATCTTGTTTACTCCATCTATGGTGATTGATAATTTTGCAGGGTATAATATTCTAGTTTGGCAGCCATGCTCTTTAGCGTCTGTATAACTTCTGACCAAGCCCTTCTAGGTTTCATCATTTCCATTGAATAGTCAGGTGTTATTTTGATGGGTCTGCCTTTATATGTATGTTGGCCCTTTTCTTTTGTAGCTCTTAAAATTTTTTCTTTGTTCTGTATGTTTTGTGGCTTGATTATTATGTGACACACTGACTTTTTTTGGGTCATATCTATTTGGTGTTCTGTAAGTTTCTTGTATCTTTATAGGCATATCCTTCTTAGGTTAGGGATGTTTTCTTCTATTATTTTTTTGAAAACATTATCTGTGCCTTTGAGCTGGTATTCTTCCCTTCTTCTATTCCTATTATTCTCAAGTTAGGTCTTTTCATGGTGTCCCAGATTTCCTGAACAATTTGAGTTATGGCTTTTTTGGTTTTAGTATTTTTTTTGACTGATATGTCTATTTCAGCTACTGAGTCTTCTACTCCAGAGATTCTGTCTTCCATCTCTTGAACTTTGTTGGTAATGCTTGTATCTGTGGTTCCAGCTTTTTTCTTCAGGTTTTCTATTTCTATCTTTGCCTCATTTTGTGCCTTTTTTATTGCTTCTATTTCAACTTTTATTTCCTGGTATGTTTCTGTAATTTTTGGTTTACTTTTTTTTGGTTTTCTTTCATAGATTTGTTCCTCTCTTCCAATTTTTTGTTTGTATTTTCTTCTATTTCTTTAAGGCAATTTTTTTATATCTTCTTTGAATGCTTTGGTGATCATTATAAAGGAATTTTTGGTGTTGCTTCCTTCTGTTTCCTCTTCATTGCTCAGTTCAGGTCTTGTAGTTGTAGGACCACCACTTTCTTCTGGAGTTACCTTGTTGTTCTTCATTTTATTATATAAATTTTTGCACTTTTATCTGCCCATGGCTTCAGTGGTTCACAATTAGGTGGCTCTTGGTCATTTGTGGCACTCAAGCTTGTGTGTCTCCTGTCACCTCTGAACAAAAGGTCTGCTCAATCTTTCCCTTTGCTCTGGACAGGAGACTGAATTTCAAGTCTTCAATCCTCTGTTTGAGCAGTTGGGGCCTTGTGGCCATGCAATTTCCCTTAGCAGTAGCTGTGGGGACCCTGACAGTCAAAGATTATAACTGTCATCTACAGAGCTTGTGGGGACATGCTCCACACACAGCACCTGGTACTGGTTTAAGAACCAGACTGGAACACAATTTTCCCTGGCAGGGATTCAGGCTCTGGGGCCTGATGAACCCACCTCACCTTTGGGCAGAGTCTGAGTCTGTCTTTCAGAGTCCTCAGTACTTGTCTGTTTGTTTGATCAGTTGGAGGCTGTGGCAGTGCAAATTCCCTCAGCAGTAGATGGGGGGACCTTGACAGTCAAAGATTATCTCTGTCTGCTACAGAGTGTGTGGGGACAAGCTACACAAATAGCACCTGGTCCTGGAACAGGAACCTGCCAAACTCTTTATATGAGACCACAATTACACTAATATCCAAGCTACTCAAAAACTCAACAAAGAAGAATTACAGACCAATTTTCCTCATAAATATTGATGCTAAAATTCTCAACAAAATTCTGTCAAACTGTATACAACAACATATAAAAAATATAGTCCACCATGATCAAGTAGGCTTCATCCTGGAAATGGTTCCCAGGGATGATTCAATATATGAAAAACCTTAAATTATATGAACAAACTGAAGGGAAAAAAACCACATGATCATAGCCTTAGATGGTGGAAAGGCCTTTGTCAAAATCCGACACTCCTTCATCATAAAAGACCTAGAGAGATCAGGAATGCAGGGAAACTATCTCAATATAATAAAAGCTATTTTCAAGAAACCAACAGGCAACATCAAATTTAATGGAGAAAACCTTAAAAGAATCTCACTAAAATCAGGAACTAGGCAAGGATGTCCTCTCTCCCCTTATCTATTCAATATAGTTCTCAAAGTTTTAGCTAATAAGAGAATGAAAAGCTATAAGAGAATGAAAAGAGAATAAGGGTATACAAATTGGAAAAGAAGTCAAACTATCTCTATTTGCAAATGATATGATTGTATACGTAAGTGACCCACAAAATTCTACCAGGGAATTTCTACAGCAGATAAACTCCTTCAGCAATGTAGCAGGATACAAGATTAACTCAGAAATCAGAGCCCTCTCATACACTAAAGACAAAAGCGCTGAAAAAGAAATAAAAGAAACATTCCCCTTTATAATAGCTGCCAATAACATTAAATACCTTTAAGTAAGTATAACCAAAGAAGTAACAGATCTATTTGACAAAAACTTTAAATCAAAGAAGAAAGAAATTGAAGAGGATATTAGAAAATGGAAAGTTCTCCCATGTTCCTGGATAGGTAGGATCAACATAGTAAAAATGGTAATTCTACCAAGATCAATCTACAGATTCAATGCACTGCTAGTCAAAATTCCAACACAATAACTTTTGGACCTTGAAAGAAGAATACTCAATTTCGTCTGGAATAACAGGAAAGCCACAATTACCATAACAATGTTTTTCAACAAAAGAACCTCAGGAGGCATCACCATCCCAACTTCAAGTTATACTATAGAGCTACAACAATAAAAACAGCCTGGTACTGGCATAAAAACAGACTTGTGGATCAATGGAACAGATTTGAAGATCACAACATTAACCCAAAAACCTATAAACATCTGATCTTAGACAAAGAGGCCCAAAATACTGATTGGAAAAAAGATAGTATCTTTACCAAATGGTGTTGTCATAGCTGGATGGTAGTGTGTAGAAAAATGCAAAAAAATTCAAGCCTATCACCCTGTACAAAATTCAAATCCAAATGTATCAAACACTTCAACATAAACCCAACCACACTTAACTTGACAGAAAAGAAAATGGGAAATACTCTTCATCACATTGGTACAGGTGACCACTTCCTAAATATAACACCAGTAGCACAGACACTAAGAAAAACAATCATTAAGTGGGACCTTTTGAAACTAAGAAGCTTCTGTAAATCAAAGACATAGTCAATAAGCCAAAATGACAGCCTACAGAATAGGGAAAGATTTTCACCAACCCTACAAGTGAAAGAGGACTGATCTCTAATATATAGAGAGAACTCAAGAGAGTAGAGCCCAAAGCCTTAAATAACCCAATTTAAAAAATGAGGTTCAGAATTAAAACAGTAATTCTCAGCAGAAGAATTAAAAATGGCTGCAATGCACTTGAGAAAGTGTTCAATATCTTTAGTCATCAGAGAATTGCCCAAGGATTCAGCAAAACCACATTTAGGCATATACATAAAGATGCACAATCATATTCCAAAAGCATTAGCTCAACTGTGTTCATAGCAGCATTATTCATAATAGCAAGAACCTGGAAACAACCTAGATGTCCCTCAACTGAAGAATGGATTAACAAACTGTGGTCCATCTACACAATGGAGTACTACTCAGCAGTAAGAAAAAATGATATCCTAAAATTCGCAGGCAAATGGTTGGATTTGGAGACTATCCTCCTGAATGAGGTCTCACAAACACAGAAGCATAAGCAAAGGATGTACTTACTCATTAGTGGACTTTAAACAAAAAGCTAAGCATGTCCATGCTGGAAACCACAACCATTGAAACAGAATGGGATCTGAAGCACCTTGGACTGTCTTCTTGGAGCCCATTCCCTGCAGAGGAACACCTAACCCCATCTTGATATTAAGATGAGGAAATCAGACTTGCCTGGAGTGGATGCTAAACTAATCCACCTTGGGACCTCTTGCATTTTCTGTGGAGGGGATGAGGTGATGGGGAGAAGAGAGACTGATGGGGAGGTCTCAAGATGGGGAAGGGAGTTTGAACAAGGGAGTACGTGGATACAAAATGAGACTTTGTTCTATAAAAATAAAATGAAATAAAAGAAAATGTCCCTTTGAATCATTAGACCAACAGTTCAAAGGGAATGTTCTCAGGTTGATGTTGTGATTTTGTTTGACTCTGGATATTAGCAGAAGCATTATTTTCTTAAGTTGTGTAATTTTATTAAATTTATATAAAACAATATATTCTCTCATGGTTTTTACAAACACCCTTTTGTTATTTCTTTCCCTTCTTTGTCTGTTCCTCTACATGGCCCTCCTTTCCTTCTTCTCAGGTTATCTTTTTGTTTATTCCATTTTGAACTCATAACACCTGTGTCTTACCATCACCCTCTACATCTCCTTTCTCCTCTCTTTGGCAGTTCATTTTTACTTTCCTGAATTCTGTAGTTACTACAGATTACACACATGTTTATAAAGATTTGTAGCTAAGATGTATAGACAGGAGAGAGCATGACATTTATCTTTTTGGGTCTGAGGTACCTCACGCAATATTAATATTTTCCTTAATACCCCCTAACTTATCTTTTAGAGACAGGTTCTGCCAGGCCCTAGAGTTTGTTTCAGACACTTTTACTGGCAATCAAGGCACATGGATAGATACATATTGCAGAGTTTCTGTTACAGTGGATGGCAACTGTGCCTAGCATTTTTGCAGGTCTAGGCATCTGAACTCAGGTTTTTATGATTATTCAGTTAGCACATTACTTTTTGAACTACCTTTCCAGGCGTCAGTTTGTTTTTTTTTTGTTGTTTGTTTGTTTGTTTGTTTGTTTGTTTGTTTTGTGTGTGTGTATGTGTGATTAGTAGTGGACAAAAGGGCCTGCCTTTTGTGGAAACCCAGGGAAACAATTCTAATTGTTTAGTAAGAGGGGGTCATACCAGTAAGCCAATCTTTAGCAAGATCATATTTTAGAAGGGAAAATCTGTGGTAGGCAGAATGATGGCTCCTGGAAGATGATTATCTCCTAATCTTTGGAACTGGCCCATGCATCATACTATATGGCCAAGTGGGCTTGTACATTAGGCAGGTTATCTGGACTAAACACACAGATGCAATATAATTGAGAGCATTCTTGGAAGTAGAAGATGGCAAGGGAAGAAGAAATAAGCAAGATAATAACATGAAAAATACTTGTCTGATGTTGGCTTTATAGATGGAGTGGCCTTGATCCAGAGATACAAGAAACCTCCCTAGTCCTGAGAGGACAGAAAGTACATTGCCTACCATAGTCTTGAAAAGGAACACAACCCTGATACCTGTATCATACCTGTGGATGTATATTACACATTTAATAAAACCTGAATATAGGGGAGAGAGCACCCAGTCAAATCCTAGGCAGACAGCTCAGGAAATTCTTAAACCTTGAATACAAAGATAAACAGCTGAGTCAGTCACACACACCTTTGATCCCAGCACAGGGAAAGCCAGAAGTGGTGACATACACCCTTTATCCCACAACTCCAGAAAAAGAACTTCTTCTGTTTCTGTGAGTTCAAGGCTACACGCCTTTAATTCTAACCTGGATGGAATAGGGTATATAAGGGCTGTAGAAACGCAGAGAGAGGAGAAGCAATGGGAGAAGCTACCGACAGAAGCGACTAGGAGCGACGCTGAGAAAGTTGCAAGACAGCTGGATGAGAACTGACTGTGGTGCTTCCTCTCTCTGATATTTCAGCCTTCCCCAGATATTTGACTCTCAGTCTCATTTGTGATTATACACATACCCTGGAAAGATCTATATGTTATTCCTGGCCTCTGAAATGTTCTTTAATTTACCAAGTTTATAATACTTTGTTACAAATGTAATCAGAAACTAATTCAGAGTTTCAATAAGCCAAGGTTCTTCCTGCTGGTCTTGTTTATGACCAGATGTTCTCCTGTAGGGCTTTGGTAACCATGCAGTATCTCAGCTTTTCTATGTGGGAAGCAGAACTCTTAACACTAAATACTTCACAGAGCAGAGCATATAAAAGAACTACAATGTATCTTAGCAAATCAGAGTAGTGTTTGATTTACAGTAAGGTTTAATAGGAATATCCAATGAACACTTTCTCAGAGAACACCATTTTTATATAAATTTAGAGAATGCTTAATAGGGTGCAGAGTGTGTCATGCTACTGAGGAGCACAGATCTGAGGAAAAAGTGTGCTCCCTTACTATTAGTGAAAAAGCATGGAAGGGGCTCATGTAGTAGCAGAACCCTGTCAGGTATCCTAACATTTTATCACATTTGCCTTTAAAATATATCTTGCTACTTCCAAACATGGATGTGAAGAATGCACGTAATTATTTACAATTTCAAATAAATAAAATTTAAAAGAATCACTAAAGTTATCCATACTTCTCTTCTAAACTTGAAACATCAAAAATAGATGTCCTTGGCATGGTAACATACTAAAGTCATTTTGAAAGAAAATTAAAATTTTCATTCCTCGCTTTCTTTTCTCCACAGTAAGGTTTCAAGCAGATGGGAATATCAATTTAGTTACTTGACATTTAGAGGCATAAATGACTTAAGAGCTTTATGATCCACTCTCATTGAAGCATATTTGATAACATCTGCCCAACATCTTATACTCACATCAGAGCCAAGTAGGATTTAACAAGAGGAGAGTGGCTATGAGCCAGCATCCTAGGGCTCTATCCTTGGTTCTGATAGTAACATAAGCAGCAGTTTGGATCTAATCATAAATAAAGCTTATTACTTGGATGGTAGCTTATTTATTTTAACCCTGAATAATCACTAATATTAAGGAGTCAGCAATGGATATGTACCATTTTTCCTTCTTCAGGGAGGCAATATCAGAAAATCTTTATTCATAGCTCTAAAAAAATTTTAAAGCTTATCTTAATTAATGTATTTGAACTCTGAATGTGATGGCTCATACCTGTAAGCCTAAGCAAGCTATAGAAGAATTGCAAGTTCAAGGCCAGCTCAAAGTAAAGTGGAACAAAAGCAAGCAAACAAACAAAAAGAAAAGTGTCACAGCAAATACCATAAAATTATATAACTAGTGTTTAATTTATGAATATGTTTCACTAATTTTGTTATTGTATATTGACACCTTTGTTAAAAATTATCATCTTCTTCATACAATAAACCACAGTACTTCCTTTATATTGTTATGTTACTAGTCACCAACCTCATGTAAGTAGCATAACAACAGTTATAATCTTATCATTTTTATTTATAGCACCTTTTAAAGAAAAGAAAGTAGTTGTCCTACTTAAGACATATATGAAGATTTACTGGGAAATATTCAACAGAAAAGAGATATAACACAATTGATGACATTCATCAAAATTTACCAGAACAGACAGGAAGCAAGCATTTTTGGGCCCAGAATTTACAGCAGTGTGAGACATAAATCTTTAACAATTTCTTATATTTGCATGTGGGTGAATGAATGTTTAATTCCTTTAGACTTGGATACTATTGGAATTGTATGAGGGTTCATTCTCTGTGTCCTAAGTATGGATTCAACAGTCAGGACTCCAGAAATATATTCTGAACAGATAGACCAATTTATTTGACAATGTTTTTGATTCCATTGCTCTAGTTTAGATAATTAAAGAATGTTTCTAGCATCTTTATACTCCTGGAAGATAATTTATAAAATTCTTCTATCATATGAACAGTAATGCAGTATGAGATTTTTAAAGCAACCAGAAGAGCTAACTGACTTAGGACCTTCAATTTAACTTGCAGAATGACTTAAGATCACTCAATAATTCTTCTGCTCATAAGTTAGAACCCTTCATGAGATGTAGTAGTTCATTTTATATACCGAATACAGCTAAGATAATAATAGATTTATTCCAGAAACAATTTTTTGTTATTGTTGTTGTTGTTTAGAGAAAAGTTCTTGTTTAATGGTAAAGCTTAGTACACTCCAGCACCAGGACTGGCATGAAGTTGAAGCAGCAGAGCCGGCTCAGTGACCTCATGGAGCCTCACATGGCAAAGTGGATGAGGAAGGTGACCATCAGATAAAAGAGCCCCATGGCCTCAGACAAGGCAAAGCCCAGAATGGCATAGGAGAAAAGCTGTTTTTTGAGAGACAAGTGCATAGCCAATAATCAAGCTACCAAACACTGTTCCAATGCCTGCCCCTAAACCAGTCACCCCAGCTGTGGCAGCCCCACTACAAATGTGCCTGGCAGCTATGTCAATGTCCCAGGAAACAAAACTGGTCTGGAATTCCCATCTGGACACTTGGAGAGGGGAGCTGCTGTAGGAAGACTGTTTAGATGGGGTCTCTGTTCTGCTCAAGAGAGAGGCAGACACAGGCCTGATCAGACCCCTGGTACAGGAACATATCAGAACTGGAGAAATGAGTAGTGCCTTGGTGGTCTGCATTTTTCAATCTGTGCACCAGCTAAGGAGGTTGTTAGAGATCAGAAGGATAGCACAGATTCTGGGTTCAAACACTTTCTGCTCAGCAAGTCTAGAGAAGGACAGCAACTCCTACATTTAGCCCTTGGTCTCAGCAATCAGCTCCTCCAGAAACAATTTATATTACAAATAATTTACTAAAAGTATGTTTTTTTAAATGCATTTCTAGTTTTTTCATTATCCATATCTAGTATATGTATGTAGATGAGGGCATGACATATAGCACTGTATACAAGTATGTATATATACAGGTTATTTGTAGACCTATAGGACAACATGTATATCCTTTACATGTGATATAGTTAAGAATAGCATTTATGATTGTTCATTTTATGCATCATCTAAGGTTCAATACAGAATGCTTAAATGAATGGTAAAACATGATTTCTGCTTGTTTCTCAGGAAGAAATCACCTTTGAGTCAGTAGCAAGATGGAAAGGGCTTGATCATAAACAATAAAAACCAGTTATTCAGTAATTTTTTTAATATGTTAAATTGCTCTCATATGAGAAAGGACTAGACCTTCATTGACGACAGTTTTTTAAACTTTTATTCTTTTATCATACATTGCATCCCAATCACAGTTTTCTGTTCCTCTACTCCTTCCAGTCTCTTCTTCCTACCTTCTTTCTATCTTCCTTCTTCTCTAAATCAATTCTTTCTTTGTTTCTCTTTTAAAAATAAATGAGCAGGCCACCCAGGGATATCCATCAAATATGATTTAACAAGATAAAATAACAATGGGCACAAACACCAATATTATGGCTAGACTCAAAAACCCAGTAGAAAGAAAAAATTCCCCAAGAATAGGCAAAAGAGTCAGAGACAAGACAACCCACACTCTCACTGCTGGAAGCCCCACAAGAACATCAGGCTACACAACAATAAAGCATATGCAAAGGAGCTAACTCAGCCCCACCCAAGGTCTGTGTGTTTGTCACTTCAGTTTCTGTGAGCCCTGTTTATTTGAGCCTGTGAATCATGCACTCCTAGTATCTTTGCCTTCTCTGACTTCTACAATCTTTCCTCTCATCGTGTTCAGGGTTCCCCTGGATCTGCTTAGTGTTTGATTGTGGGTCTCTGCATCTGCCCCCTTGATTGCTAGGTGACACTCTTCTGATGGTAATGGGGATAGGCGCTAATTATAAGTATAGCAGAATATCATTAAACATCATTTCATTGACTTTTTTTGACAGTTATGTTTGGTTCTATCCTAGGTCTCTGGGCTGTCCTACCTGTGTGTTCTTACTATAAGGCCATGTCACGCGGGGGTTTTCTCAAAATAGACCAGCACTGACCACTCACATAAGTTCCCTGCCACCACTGATGTAGACATCTTGTGGGAAAGGTAAATTGTAGGTCAAAGCATTTGTGGCTGGATTAATTCTCAATCCCACTAACAGGAGCCTTTTTTGGTTATGTGAGATAGCTAGTTTGGGCTCCATATTCCCTATTACTAGGAGACTTTGCTAGAATCACCCTTGTATATTCCAGAAAATTTCTACTGCACTAGGTTTCTACATCACCCCCAAATTCTCCTCATTCCGGTCATCTCTCTCAATTCTCACTCCCTTCTTCTCTCTCACCCCCTGCCTGATCCTTACTGTTGCCATCCCATTTTCCTCCAGTCAAACCACACTATCTATATCTATATTTCCTATTCCCAGGGAGATTCATCCATTTTCCACTTGAGCCCTTTTTGCTATTTAGTCTCGTTGGGTCCAAGGACTGTAGCATGATTGTCCTTTGCTTAATAGGTAATGTCTACTTACAAGTGAGTATATACCATTTTAGTCTCTCTGGCTCTGAGTTACCTTACTCAAGATGACTTTTTCTGGTTCAGTCCACTTGTCTGAAAATTTTATGATGTCGTTCTTTTTAGTAGCTAAGTAATCCTCTATTGTGTAAATATACCACATTTTCAAGCACGCTGCATTGCTCATTAGTAATTTCAATATCACAAGATTGCCGTAACTTGAATAATTGTATGTTTATTCTCTGAAAACTGACAATGGTGATTGGAAAAACAGAATAAACTTGCAGAGATTTTGTTGCAAGAATGACAGTCAAGGTTTTTGAACTTGGATGTCATTCTCTGATTTTCAACCTTTCCTTTATGTTCATTTTCATGTTATTCTGAAATTTGGTTCCTGGCTATGTTACCAATAGCTAGTTACTGCTAGCAAGAGTGAAAAAATCCTAAATGATACAAAAATTATTGTAGTATTTTGGAGGATTAAAGAGAGGATTATAGATTCCCTACATCTGGATTTTTATGCCACTTACTTATCCTATGATACTTAGCAAGGTATTTGACTTACCGAGCAAAAAGCATTCTGCAGCTAAAGTTGGTGTATGGATTAAAGTACTTATAAGCATTTGATGTCTACTAGCCAATTTTGAGTGTGAGAGGAACTGGATAAGAAATTTCCAAATGAAAATATAATTTTGAGATTAACTATCAAGTTAAATATATCAGATAATGGTTTACTATCAAGCATTTATTAAATATTCAGTTCAAACTGGTAGGATAAAATTAATATGAAATTATATGCTTTGTTTTTATAAATATATTGTAACCCAGAGAGAATTAAAGCTAAAACTTCCATTTCTCTAGGATTCTTTCCCAAGGCCCTTTTCAGTAAATATTAACTAAGCATGAAATTATTATTTCTGTTTATTTTTAAAAATACTTAAAAAATGTAGCCTGTGATTCATCAGATAGTTCTTTGCACTTAATGTATTTATTTTTCTTTGTCTCTTTACCATTTTTATTTTTGATGTTATCTTTATATTTGTGATATAACTTATAAACAATCATTCAGGTCCTAAACTAGAAAATACCAAAAAAGAAGAAAATTTTGAATAGTTTGTGCATTAAATGTGGTGTGAGATGTGACACTGCATTTCCCATTTTATTCTCTTTGTTCTCTTATTCAGGTCTAGAGAAAATGCAAATTGAATTCTCTTCCACTAAATATCTACATATGTAGATATAAAATATAAATCAAATAAACATCCATGAAGAAGTTTTGTGTTTAGCATTCTATGCTATCGATGTTGAAGTTCCCCTTCTCTTGAAATAACTACAGTACATGCTGACATACCTGTGCCCTTCTTCATCTTTGCCATTTCCAGAATATGACCTTATGAGCAAGAAGAAAAAACACTTGCCTACCATTTCGGATATGTGTTTGTCTATAAATATATACATAAACATGCTTATAATACATATATATGTATATATATATATATACAGAGAGAATGTAGACAGATAGATAGATAGATAGATAGATAGATAGATAGATAGATAGATAGATTAAGACTATACATGCCATGCATGTTAGCATTTTCTGAGAGGCACTGATCTTACTATTGGGTCGTGGGAACAGGTGCATGAATATATGTAGCCACTCGTCAACTTGTTCCAATTAGTCCAACTATTATGCATATTGTATCCTTGCTACTTTACAGGAAGACTAAGGGTAGATGATTGAGAATTGTGAAACCTGAAAATGTGGAGACAAGAAGCAATAAAAATACACACTGCATTTTTTGGTTTTGATATTATTATTACTATTAATGTTGACTGAGAGTGGTATTGAGTCAGTCCTGCATACAAGGTGGTATTGATTTTCAAAGTGAGCATTTAGCTGATGCATCAACATTAAATCTAAACGTAATCCTTTAGATCTTTGTCTTCTAGCCAAGTTTCTTCACACAGGCTTATTTGAAATAAGATGACATTAATCTCATGAGTGTTGGAGGTTGCTCACTTCCAATCTTCAAACATGGAAAGCTGAAGTTCTAAAATCAGGTATTCCAACTTATGAACTTATTTGGAAAATGTCAACCCTGTATGATAACTTCTTATACATTGAACTATATAAGAAAGAGGAAGAGAAAATAGTAATGGTTTAGAAAACTACTGAAATGAATTCCAATCCCTGACCTCTCATTTGCCTTATACAACTCACTTGACATCTCTTAACCTGTTTCCTCACTTGTAAAAGACAATCTTATCAAAAGCATTTGATAATGTTTCAAAATTTAAATTCATATATAAACTAAGCACTTGTGTGTTAGACTGGGATAAACATTCATTCTTTTTTCTCTTGATGTTAGAATGTCCTAATGCTGCTGAATATAAAATAACTATTCTCCCAAATATTAAAAGGGAAAAGTTAGGATAAATGAAAACAGCTTTAATTCTATAAGTTCAAATGAGTAAAACAAATATACTTAGTTTAATGTAAGATGTTCTTCTGTATGCTGTGAAATACCATTGGATAATAAAGGAACTGTTTTGGCCTATGGCAAGCCAGCTTATAGACAGGAGGGAAAATTAAGCATAGATAAAGGAGGAGGGCAGAGTCACACAGAGAGATGTTGTGAGCTGTTACCAAGAGAGAAAGATGTAAAGAAACACAGGTATGCCATGAGACAAGTGGCAAGACATAGATTAATAGAAATGGGTTAAGTTGTAAGATATAGCTGATAATTAGCCAAACATCATGAAATTAATATAAACTTCTGTGTGTTTTTTTGAAACTTTGTGACTGCTGGTCCAGACCTCAGGGCTAGGTAGAACTAAGCAGCTGCTGGTGGGTCTGAATCTTGGTGTAAGTTTGGGCTAGAAACTCTTATTATATTTGTTATATATATATGTGTGTGTGTGTATATATATGTATATATATATATATTATTTGGGGATTTTACATTATGCACTTCATCAAACTCAGTTATCAGTTCTCTCAGATTCATACCCACACTTAGGATCTCCCTATTTACAAAAACTCCGATTCATGCTGCTCATTTACTTACTGGAGCATAATAAAACTCCCTGTGGCCAGACTCTTAAAAAAACAAGTCTTTGCCTGTTTAAATCAACCAATTTCAAAGTCATATCAAATAGAGCAAAGTTGTGCTCACTACTCTGGGATGATGTCTTGCATATAATTTCTACATTGCTTCTATGAGCTAAGACTTCCCTATGTGGCATTTTCTTGCATGAACAAGGTATAGGTCAAATGTGTTATATGAAAGAGCAAAGAAAACACACTGGAAAGTCCAAATAACATAATGCTGATGACGAATGCTGACTACAGAAAAAGTCAGACAGGCACTAGGCAGTATCTCAGTCAGAAGAATGCTTTTCACACAGGTAGGGCAGTACAAATTTGATCTCCAAACTTAAAATTTAGCCACAATGAGCCAGCATTATAACTCCAGTACTGAGAAGACAAAGGCAATGGATTTCTGGGGCTCACTGTTTAGTCAATCTAAACTAGTTGACAATTCCAGGTCATTGAGAGGTCCTGTATTACAAATCAAAGTTATAAGCAGTTAAGCGATAATAATCAGAGGTAAACTCTGACAATCACACTTTTCATTTACAAAAAACAAACAAACAAAACAACACAAGTGGCCTTGGAATGAAGCTCAGGCAGAAGCAACAGCCCCGTGGATGACTGTGTCACAGAATATGCAAGTACAGTTGAACCATGCTTCTGAAAGGAGAAGAGTGATGTGTCTGGACTGCAGGGCATCTTCTGTGACAATATCATAGCAAATACAGTGCATGATGGTTTAAGTTTAAGGTGGAAAAACAATAAAGATTTGTTGTCTGATTGCTCTAATAGTGAGTGTGGTCAGTATTCTGGGGAAAAAAAAGATGTAATTTGTTTCTTTGTAATTATGCTATAAAAGGAACTCCATATTTGTTTATTTGGCTTTGCAAACTCTATCATAAAAACTATGACATCAGTGGCAGTGAGAATATACACTTTCTGGGGAAGTAATTATTCTTTAAGAGAAAACATTCCATCAAAAACACACCTCTAAAGGGAATGATTATAAATTTGTTATACTTCTTGTTATTTATGATACTGAGCTTAACATATAGAATTCCACTTTTTTTTAAGCATTTTGTTAACTCTTCTATGTTTATCCCTGGCAGAACACACACATTTTTTTTAGATATTTGTGTAAAAAAATAACTAATTTGATGACTCATAAAGACTAACATATATATGCACTATGCACTGATTTCTAGTGATAACTGACAATCAGTTACACATTGATTTTCCTCTTATCATAGCAACATTAAAATATGTATTTATTATTGGTGCTATGTGTGTGTCAGAGAGAGAGAAAGAACAAGGGAGATAGAGACAGAGAGAAAAAGAAACAGAAAAACAAAGACACAGAGACACACACAGAAGGAAAGATACATGTGAATGTGGGTACATATTACACATGTTGTGGTCATTGGACAATTTATTTCAGTAGTTGATTCTTTGCTTCAAACTTGGGTCCTTAGGATTGTACTCTGGTCATCAGGCTGCTGCTACAAGCTTTTTGAGCTGATAAGCTATATCACTCACTCTGTACTCAACTCAAAGATGACCTGACTAAGACCCAGAGAAGGTCAGCAATCATTCAAATCTCACAATAGAATTTTCCAAAGGAAGCATGAACACTGAATCATATATCTTTAATAGTCTATACTACATTTGTCATTTGTTTCTAATGCTTAACTGTCAGTCTTCACAACAGTATTAATTTCACCTAAAATTAATCAATTCTACTTTGTGCACATGCAATAGCTGAAATATATGGATCATTGATTATCTAAAGAGAACGTTGTAAATCAAGGGCCTAAGTAAATTTCACATGTGAGTATATTGTTCTATTTTCACATGTTGGATCCTTTGATGTTAGTGAAGCATTGTGAGAATCAAATGATAACATTATGACAGATTACCAGCTGTGCATGACATTTCCTCATTTGTAAGTAGAAGTAGAGTTGTAAAACTATTGCTCAATTTCTGGCAAAAAAAGAGACCTTATTACATGAAAATGACTTGACTATTTATCCCATTTTGTCAAAAGAATATGCTTTTCTCCCCACCCATTGTTGACCAATTTCCATTTGATCAAGTTAGTTTCTCTCTGTACATTTATACTCTACCTTTGAATAAATCTTGTAAAGTTCCAAACTTGCTTGTACTTTGCAATTGAAACCCTGGGAAATCAGACTCAACATAGAATGAACATTTAAGCAGCTTTTTAACGGTTGAGAGTCTCTGGAGTTATAACCATCACTCCATCCAATCCTCTTTTATTTTTTTATTGGTTGCTCTTGGGGTCTCATTATCTTATCTAGTATTTCAAATTCAAGCAAATGAGCTAGCACCAGGGACATCACACATTGCTACCAAATTAAACACACACACACACACACACACACACACACACAAGACTGAAAAATAATGTACTAGTGTTAGCATATAATGAGTGGGCAAAAGAAAAACAGTTGTACAGTTTTGTCATCATCACTAGGACCTGCCAATGTGAAGTGGGAAAGGTGTGGAGACAGGATTAAGAACTTCTTGCAATGTGCTAGTGATTGAAAAAAAATGTTTCCAATAAAACTAGATTTTGTTCTTTATAACAATTGTTATCCAGAGAGGGGAGCAGATTCCAGGACCTGGACCACCTGTCCGGATAGTCCCACTCCAGAACTGGGGTCAATCCCTAGAGTCTGATCACAGACTTTCCCTAGCAGACAAGAGCTAGGGTTTGGATTTGAGGGGCTCCTCCAGCCACACTTAAAATTGAAGACATTGCATGGCTGGCCCCACCACCAGGGTGAACTGCATCAGTAGAGAAGGACTAAGGCTTTTGAAATTCAGACCCCATCCAGAGGTGAGCAGATTCAGGAACCTAGACCAAACATCTGGATAGTCCCACTCCTGGAACAGGGTCAATCCCTAGAGTCTGAACTCAGCTCTCCCTCACAGATAGGTGCTAGGGTTTAGATTTGAGGGGTTCCTACAGCCACAGTTAAAAGAGGGGACCTTTCATGGCCGGTTCCCACCTCCAGGGAAAACTGCATCATCAAAGAAGGACTGAGGATTTGAAATTCAGACACCTGTCCTGAGAAGAGTCAGAGATCGAGCAGGCCCCTTGCTCAGAGGAGACAGGAGACAAACAAATCCTCTTGCCACAACTAACTAAGAAATGCCTAATTGTGAACCACTGAAGCCATGGGCAAACACCAGTGCAAAAAACATATAAAAATATAAAGAACAACAAGGCAACACCACAAGAAACGGGTAGTTCTACAACTACAAGACCAGAAAAGAGCAATGAAGAGGAAACAGAAGAAAAAAACACATTTAAGAAGATTATTGAAGCCTTCAAAGAAGATATAAAGAATTCCCTTAAAGAAATAGAAGAAAATACAAACAAAAAATTGGAAGAGATGAACAAACACTTGAAAGAAAACCATGAAAAGGTAAACCAAACAATGAAAGAAACATTCCCGGAACTAAATACTGAAATAAAAGCAATAAAAGGCACAAAACGAGGCAAAGGTGGAAATAGAAAATCTGAAGAAAAGAGCTGGAACTACAGATACAAGTACAAACAGAAGCCAAGTGATGGAAAAGAGAATCTCTGGAGTGCTAGACTCAGTAGCAGAAATAGATATATCAGTCAAAGAAAATACTCAAACCAAAAAAGCCAGAACACAAAATGTTCAGGAAATCTGGGACACCATGAAAAGACATAACTTGAGAATAATATAAATAGAAGAAGGAGAAGAATGCCAGATCAAAGGCATAGATAATGTATTCAATAAAATCATGGAAGAAAGCTTTCCTAACTTAAAGAAGGAAATGCCTATAAAGATACAAGAAGATTCAAGAAAACAAAATAGATATGACCCCCAAAAATGTCCATTTGCCACATAATAATCAAGCCACAAAACATAAAGAACAAAGAAAAACATTTTAAGAGCTGCAAAAGAAAAGGGCCAACTTACCTATGAAGGAAGACCCATCAGAATAACTTCTGACTAATCAATGGAAACCATGAAAACATGAAGGGCTCGGCCAGAAGTTATACAGACACTAAAAGACCATACCTGCCAAGCTAGACAACTATACCCAGAAAAATTATCAATAAACATAGATGGAGTAAACAAGATATTTCATGACAAAGTCAGACTGAAACAATACCTATCTACCAATCCGGCCCTCCAGAAAGCATTAGGGGAAAACTCCAACCTAAGGATCCCAGATACACCCATGAAATCACAAACATTCAAGAAAAGCTCAGAGAAAGGAAACACATACAAGCCACCACCAAAAATAGCAGGAAACATCAATGAGTGGTCACTAATATCCCTTAATATCAATGGACTCAACTCACCTATAAAAAGAGACACACTAACATGATAGATACAAAAACAGAAGTCTACATACAAGACATACACCTCAACCACAAAGACAGTCACAGGCTCAGAGAAAAGGGTTGGGAAAAGAGTTTCCAATCAAATGGCACAAAGAAAAAAGCTTGGGTTGGCATTCTAATATCTAACAAAGTAGACTTTAAGCTAAAAGCAGTTAAAAGGGACCAAGATGGATATTACTTATTCATCACCAGACAAATTGGTAAAGAGGAGATTTCAATCCTGATTATTAATGCCCCTAATAAAAGGGTACCTATCTATGAAAAGAAACACTGCTAAAGCACAAATCCCACATCAATTCTCACACCCAAATAGTGGGACACTTCAATACCCCACTTTTACCCCTGGATAGTTCAAACAGACAAAGACTCAACAGAAAAATAAAGAGTCTAACAGAGGTTATGATGCAAATGGATTTAATAGACATTTACAGAAGCTTCCACCCAAATGCAAAGGAATATACATATTTCTCAGGACCTCATGGAACTTTCTCTAAAATGGATCAAATAATTGGTCATAAAATAAATATCAACAGATACAAAAAAATGGAAATAATTGCTTGTGTCATCGGACCACCAAGGTCTAAAGTTAGAGTTTAATAATATCAAAAATCACAGAAAGCCTATCAACTCATGAAAACTAAACATCACTCAGCTGAACCACATCTGGATCAAAGAAGAAATTAAGAAAGAAATAAAAGTCTTCCTAGAATTTAATGAAAATGAATTCACAATGTACCCAAATGGACACAATGAAAGCAGTCTTAAGGGGAAAATTCATAGCACTAGATGCCTGTAAGAAAAGCCTAGAGAAATCCCACACTAGAGAACTAACAGCACAGCTGAAAGCCTTAGAACAATTAGAAGCAAACTCACCTAGAAGGAGTAGTTGGCAGGAAATAGTTAAACATAGCGCTGAAATCAATACAATTGAAACAAAAAGAACAAAACAAAGAATCAATGAATCAAAGAGTTGATTCTTTGAGAAAGTCAACAAGATAGATAAACACTTATACAAACTAACAAAAAAAGCAGAGAGAGAGTATCCAAATCAAGAAATCAGAAATGAAAAGGGAGACATAACAACAGACCTCTAGGAAATCCAGAGACTTATAAGAACATATTTGAAAAAACTATATTCCACAAAAATGGAAAACCTAAAAGAAATGCACATATTTTTGGACAGGTACCATTTACCAAAATTAAATGAAAACCAGATTAATTACCTAAACAGACCTATAACCCTAAAGGAAATTGAAGTTGTCTTTAAAAGCCTCCCAAATAAAAAAAGCCCAGGTCTAGATGGTTTAAGTTCAGAATTCTACCAGACATTCAAAGAAGAATTACTGGCATTACTCCTTAAACTATTTCACACAGTATACACTGAAGGAATATTGCCAAATTCCTTTTATGAGGCCACAATTACCCTAATACCCAAGTCACTCAAAGACACAACAAAGGAGGAGAATTACAGACCAATATCCCTCTTGAATAGTGATGTTAAAATTCTCAACAAAATTTTGGCAAACCGTATACAACAATATATAAAACATATCATTCACCATGACCAAGTAGACTTCATCCCAGAAATGCAAGGATGGTTAAGCATATGAAAAACCATAAATGTCATCCATCATGTAAACACCCTGAATGAAAAAACCACATGATGATATCCTTAGATGCTGAAAAAGCCTAGAACAAAATCCACCATCCCTTTATGATAAAAGCCCTGGAGACATCAGAAATATATCTCAATATAATAAAGGCAATTTACAAGAAGCCAACAGCCAACACCAAATTTAATGGAGAAAAAAATCAAAGAAATCCCACTAAAATCAGGAACTAGACAAGGGTGTCCTCTCTCTCCTTATTTATTCAATACAGTTCTCAAAGTTTTAGCTAAAGCAATAAGAGAATGAAAAGAAATTAAAGGGATACAAATTGGAAAAGAAGAAGTGAAACTATCTCTATTTGCAGATGATATGATTGTATACATTAGTGGTCCACAAAATTCTACCAGGGAACTTCTACAGCTGATTAACAACATCAGCAATGTAGCAGGATACAAGATTAACTCAATGAAATCAGTAGCCCTCTTATACAGTAAAGATAAAAGGGCTGAAAAAGAAATAAGGGAAAATCACCCTTTATAATTACTGCAAATATCATTAAACACCTTGGAGTAACTAACCAAAGAAGTAACAGATCTATTTGACAAAAACTTTAAATTAATTAAGAGAGACCGGGACCGGTGCTCTCTGCGGCGTCCCAGCGCACTCTGGAGCAGGAGCAGCTGAACTCTGCACCTGGCCACACACACAGCTCCTGCTGCTGAGGGAATCTGCAAGGATCCCTAACCCCGAACTGAGTGAACTGAGCAAACCAATTGCAGGGGTCTCTGAGGGGTGGATTCAAACCCTGACCAGAGGTGAGGAAGGGTCGGCAGGCCTCAGTGCCTGTATCC
>PVIH01019595.1:16594-34995 GCA_004025045.1 Sigmodon hispidus | reverse complement strand
GCGAGGCCATTTGACGAAGCGTGTGAGATCTCTTTTGGGCTGGATGTCCTGCCCGATGCCGAAGTTCTTAGGCCTTTTCTCAAACAGAGGATTCACCACCTTCTTGGTCTCCTGCTTCTTCACCACGGCGGGGGCCGGGGCCACCTTCTTCCCCTTGGCCTTCTTCCCCTTAGGCATCTTGCTCGGCTGGAGGAGAGCGTGTCTTTCATTCTTAACACAAGTCACCAAGATGAGGAAATATAGTCTCCATTGATGACTAAGAGCCTGAACATTGCTACTGTCAGTGCTAGTGAAAAGAAAATAATGCCATTTGATATCATCATTCTAAGTGAAACCCAGACAAGCACCACATGGCATTTTTATTATGTGATAAATCCAGGTTTAAATTATATGTGTCTGTTTGTCTGTACATGTGATATAAAACTAGAAAAAAGGAAGACAGGGTATTCAGGGGGGTATGAGCAAAACACATTCAATGTATGCATGAAGGTGTCATAATTAAACTCCGTAAAGGAAAAATAGCCTGCTAGCTATGTGGTGGTAGCATGCAATAGTGTAGGGTATAGATGAAATTCTACTAAATAACAGGAAGGGCTCTTTTTGTCTAATCTTAACATTGTCTCTTTTAAAGTTAAGGACCTCCTATCTCATAAATCCAGAATGTACAGAGATAGAAGTAAGAGCTATTCTGTTGTTGCTGTATTTTACTTCCCTGAAAGTATCATGCAGCATTTGTACACTGGCTCAGCAGTATGAGCTCCCCATGGAGGTTTTAGCTTCTTTTTATTTTTAAGTAATTTATTTTTTACTTAAAATTTTTTATTTATTATTATTGCTAATATATTTTTATTTTTAATTTGTTATACTTTATATATTATAATTTGTATAATACGTATAATAACTTAAATATGTATGTTACAAATCTCTAGCTTTATGTTCTGTGGTAGGAGAAAGATAGAGTCATTCTTTTCCAGAGCCAAGGTGATCTTACTTTGTTATGCTCCCCTGAGGCAGATGCGATGGCGGAAGTGCCATCCAGGCATAATTACATGTCTCTGAAGAGGCAATTCTAGAAGCAGCTCCTCTTTGGCTTTTTAGCAGTAGTGTTAGATGCCAAAGTGACACAATGCTGGACGAAGACATTTCTTGCAGAAACTTGGTGACATTCACTCTCTCCATGAACTGTATGTACCTTCTGGAAGAGAATGTATGTTAGCTTACTGAAGAACATCAGGCAGCCTTTACAATTTACCAGTTTTATTTCAAATCCCCATCCGATTCTGGTGAAGACATCTATGAACAAGATGATTTACAATGTAAGGAAGCTTTGGGGTCTTGAGTGACAGTCTGTCCAAGGTTCTCAAAGACACAGATTCCAAATCAAGATGTTGAGGAGTAGGGTTTCAGGAGGAACATGGCTGGGGGAATGACCAGATTCTGCTACAACTATCAGGGGCATTTCTTCCAGCTGCTGAGCTTGTGTGCTTCATAAAACACACAGATGACAAATTATGGGGTTATGCTGGAAGGTGGCCCTAGGTATGTTACCATGGACATATTTCCTAGAGACTTTATTAAGATTCTCTAAAGGAGCAAAATTGTTAGAATGAAATATATATATATAAATGCATATATATATACATAAAAGAATATATATATCCTTTTTACATATATATAACATATACATAACATACACACATATTTACATAAAGATTTTTTATTCTGGCTTACAATATGCCATTCAAGTAATATAGCAATGTCTCATACAGGAGAGGCTAAGAATCTGATAGTTGTTCAGTCCATGAAGGCACATTTCAGCACTCCAAATCTGACAGTGAAGGCCTGGAAAGTTTCTGGGAACCAGCTGATCCTCAATCTACTTTGGAATCTTAAAGAAATTGCTTCAAATATTTATGAAGCTGCAGCGACAAGGTAGATGGCCATGTCTGCTAGAGTAGGATCAGCAGGCCAAAGGTAGCATTATTTTTCTTCTCTGTCCTTTTTTGTGGGCTTCTACTGGAAGGTGCCACCAAGATTTCAGGTAGGTCTTTCTTCAAATAACTTGATGAATAAAAATCCCTCAGAGGAGTACACAGCAGCTTGGGTTTTAGTTGATTCCAGATACAGTAAGTTGTCAACCAATATTAGCCACTACCAGAGACCAGTAGAAAACTATTCATGTGTGTGTAGGTTATTTCAATAATGGACAAGCATTTTCAGATGGATGAATAAAGATTATAGAAGACTTGTGTTTCTCAGCCCATGAAATGAATAAAATATAGTATAGTATATTATAAAACAAAACTCATGTTTTAGTTTTACACATGGAGTTGAGATCTAGACAAGGACATAAACATAGAACACTGTGGGTTGCTGGGGAACAGAAAAGAAAAAGGGGTACAAGAGTGGGCTACATTGAATATTAGTGTAGCACATGGTATTAAAATGTCAGCACAAAACCCATTATTTTGTAAAATTGATTTTAAAAGGCTGGTTGGGTATGTAGCTCAGTAGTTAGAATGCTTGCCTAGAAGGCATAAAGTTCTGGGTTTGATCCCCAGCACTTCCCAAACAAAATAAGCATGGTGACATATGCTGGTCATCTTAACACTTGGGAGGTAGAGACAGAAACATTAGAAAGCTCAGGATTGTCTTTAGTGACATGGTGGGTTTGAGGCTAACCTGCACTACATTAGATGCTGTCTCAACAAGATCATCTGATCCCTCTATAGCCTAAATGTGGTACAAGTAACATAGTATAGGGTCTCTGCACTGAGAAATCTCTTGCGAGTACTGTTTTAAGCTTAATGAGTTCTAAGATTATTATTATTATTTTTTTAAAAGCAAGCCATTGGTGTGAGTCTATATCCCGGAGGAACTGAAAAAATCAGCAAAGTAACAAGGGACCAGGGCCAGAGTAGCAAGGTTGGGGGAAGTTATGGAGAAGGAAATAGCTGGGCACACATGGTCTAATCAGAGAAATGGGAATGGGTGGGAGGGCTCTCTCAGGAGGAAGAAGAAACTAAATAGTGAGAAAAGGAAAACCAATACAAATGTTTGAATGTGTCATAAGGAAGCCTACTGTTAACTATTTATTCCATCCCATCATATGAAGTATTCTCTGCATAAAAATACACATGTTGCTTATTAAATATTCATCATCTGGACTGACAATTCTCCCTTCAAAGACCAGATAGCAAAAATCCCAATACTAGGCATGACATACCCCATTTTGAGTTGTTGGTCAGGATTGTCCAAGAGACTCAAAATATTCAGCCTATTGTGTTGCTCTGGCCCCTTCCCCACACCCTATTCCCCCTCCCCCACCCCTATCCCTCTAGGTGTAATTTAAGTTCCTATTGCTAAAGACACAATGTACTTCAGGGTCCAGAGGCCCCTGAACTGAAACTGATTTGAAAACCTTCTCCTTGAAGACCAGAGGCACCATGAGAGCTTCCAAAGGAGAAAAGCAACCAACAATTCTACTGACCCAAGGATACCTGTGAGTCACAACAATGACCTACATGGCATGGTAACTCCAAGGGTTCAATAGTGGCACCTATAACTTAGTGTAACCAACAGCTCTCTAATTGGACTTAAGACTCATTCAAGAAGAAGGAAATCATACCTGGTACCAAAAGTCTAGCCAGCTACTCAGGGCTAGTGAAGTCATGGATCTTGGGGGAGAACCACTCTACTAAGCCTTCATAATCTCTAATTATACTCCAAACAGTTGTCTTTATACCCACAGATAAGTGTCGTCCTCACCCCTTGCCAGAGAAACTTCTCTTTGCAACAAATGGAGAACATCACAGAAGAAGACACCAACTAACCACAATGCAGAGCTGTGGAATCCAGTCCCAGTGGATTCACCTACTAAACCATTTCTACACCTAAGGATCAGGGATCATTCTAGAAGAGGAGTTGGAAAGATTGTAAGAGCCAGACATTCAATGTATTTGCTAGGTGGTTGTGTCTCCTAGGAATGTTAGAAACTATATTCATAAAGTCTAACCAGTATGACTGCTTAAAAATGAGCAGAGCAAGGGTAACAGACATACTAAAGTGTGTAGGGGAAGCCCATGAACCCACAACCCTATACAAAGAACTACAGGCAAATAGAGAAAGTGGGAGAAATAGTCTTTCACAGGGGAGAGCACATTAATTGGTTATCCCATATCAATCTATCATCCTTGAAAATATACATATAAGGTAACATGAAAACTGAGCACATTATATTTAGAAATATTATGTAATATCATGTATATGCATATATACATATATGAATATAACAACGATTAATAAAAAAGAAGCCATGAGTTTCAAAGAGAACATGGAGGGACATATGGGAGGGTTTGGAGGGAAGAAAGAAATGATGTCATCGTAATTATAATCTCAAAAACAAAAGAGCAAATCTAAAAGATTATATATATAAAGATTTTACATATACAGATTACATATATAAATACATAAATATTTAAAGGACTAAAAAGCAAATATTTGAAAATGCAAGGGGATTGTATGGCATAGTGATTCTCCAGTACTAGAATGCCTGGATCTAAGTTCCAGCTAAGTCTTTATATATTAGTATGACTTTATATGTAATATTGTTGTCTAGATGCATCACTGGGAGATGACAATAACAATTAATTTTGAGCATTTTACTATCTCTAGACTCTGTTTCTCCAAAAGATGCATCTGTTGTATATTTTTCAGCAATCATTGAAATTTATGGAAGCTTTGATAACTTAATGTTATCTTATTTCTAGAAATGTCACAAGACCCTTTCTTGAGAGAAAGGTGAAGGATTTCACTGGGATGGTTCCCCTAAGTAGAACTCTTTTCTACTCTCTCCTCCGATTCTGCTGTCACTGCTCCTCAGTGTTGCTCAGTGTCATGCTTGGGCGTCACTGTGACTTGTTGGGGTCTGTCTTCTGTTAGCTCCCAGCTGTTTTCAAAAGTGGATGTCCTGATTTAAAGGGTTGTCATGAGGGATGGAAGAATGCAGGTATTTGGATTGAGGACAAGGTGAAATTCCTGGCCTGCTGTCGACCAATCTTCAATTCAGAATGATAAGAGTACAGCTCACACGGTCCCTGCCTCTCCTAGTCAATGTGACACAGTTGCCAATTCATTCAGCTGTGGTGACTTTTATTAACTCAGCAAATGTTAATTAAGGGATTAGTGTGGGTCAGGTAAGGCATAAGGATAGGAATATTGACTGGGCTCTTATAGTCACTATTTTTCCCATTTTATACATAGTAAGACTTAGCTTTCTTTAGACCACAAGTCTATAAAAATAGCAAGTTGTTTAATTTCTATATCCTCTGTTTCTTTATCTGTATTAGATGAAACTGATATCAGTAGCCAGCACACGTGGAAAAAAGATGACTCCATATTGGACATCTAGACTATCACAAACAACAGCACTAGTGGTCACCTAGTAACCACCATTGAGAACAGAGTGACAAAGAGGGTGTCAGTATATATATATTTATTTAGCAAAGTTGATTCACAACTCCTGGAAGCACCAAAATCAGCAGTGAACATGGTTCTCCCAATCTTAGTTAACTAGGTTTGCTCTTTGGTGGAATGTGTGCATCAGAGTCACCCTTAGGAATAAGGGGGTCCTGTGCAAAATTAACTCTGCAAAAATTAGCATTCAGCTTCTCTTGTTGGAGAAACCTAGCTTTCATCATAAATCATTTGCTTTGAGCTGTCTCTTAATCTTCACAGTTTAAAAATTAAAAACAAAGCAGATGAAGCAAAGCCAAATCAAAAGACTGTTCACTTTATGAGATGAAACCATGGAGCCACCACAAACATTAAAGATTTTCATTTTTAAATACTGAAGATCTGGGCAAAATTCTTTGTTTGCATATTATAAACAGCAAGTCTGATGTTTATCTTTCAAAGCAGGGAACAGAGACATAGAATGGAAGATTCCATTGGAGAAGCTGCCCAACAGGGTGGTGATCACCAACCATCTTAAATCACTTTAGAAGAAGGAGCACATATGCCCCACCTGCAGCCAGCTTCCATCTCCTTGGTGCTGCACAGTCAGAAACATGGACCCGATGCAAGTTCTGGACACACGACTCTGATTTCTATGAATTTTATAACTCTAGGGATGCTTGAGGGCTTTGAACCCTCCTCTCGCTATAAAAAGATGAGCTTGGTTCATTGTTAAAGTCAGCTGATCTATGATCAGACTGGTAGCTTTGAGCAGTTTTCTTGGCTTCTCTGAGCCAGTTTCCTAAACTGTAAAACCTATTACACAGCATAGGCAACCATAAAACATTAAAGAGACTGTAAACATATATCACTCAGTGTACCTCCTGGCCCAGAGACGTGGATCACATAAATTATAAACAGAAGCTTCTCCCCTGCCATCCATACTAGCAGCTCACTTGTATTCTCTAAGTCAAGGCTATTTCCTCTCACTCCACATGCCTGTGCTTTGACTGTGTGTGGATAATACTGATTGGTCATTCTCTTACATTTTCATACTTCTCCAGGAAGAATCCAGTGCCCACATTATCAGCGTCAACAACTGAGAACTGAAGTAGACTGGGTGGGTAAAGTGTCTGCCTAAGAAAGTATAACTATATAGCACATTGGCTTGAATGGAAACAGACACGGAGGCAGGGTGCGAAGTGTGAGAAATTTTTTAGGAATCCGTCCCTGTGAAAAGGAGAGAATGGACTTGGGTAGAGCTGTGATACTGGCTTTACAAAGCCTAAGTCACTCAGACAGAAACCTTGGAGTGAGTATTTATTGTTCATTGGTATTGTCCTGAAGTGCTCACACTGCTCTAGACTCTTATACCCTGACCTTGTTCCCATCTGGTATGTGGACAGTCCTGGAAGAAATTGGCATCTAATAAGAAAGTTATGTGTAACTGCTAGAATTCTGGAAAGAGCAGTTAGCTTATTTCACACAGGGCAGGAGAAGTCTTTGAATCATCCACCATGGTGTTCCTTAATGAAGAAAGAGATAACTCCTGTTGTAGGCGCTCACTCACCAAGCCGCTCTTAATCTGCAGACATTACTTTGGGCAGGAAAGGATAAAAATTTAATCCTACAGCTAAATAATAGGAAACTGTTAAAATATTTACAGTAAAATCTGCCAAGTACCCAGGACAAATCTCTTCATAAAGCACATTTACCCAAGATCACATCATGCTCCTAGGAAATAAAAAACACACTGCCACAATGGCGTTGTCTTCCTAAAGTCTATATTAAAAAGGACAAGCAAACAGTAATAAATGACACCGTCCCTTCTCTTTGTCTTCCTCCCTCGACTTTAACGAAAGAGAAACCAATATTTATTGAGTGCCCACAATCTCCTGAAAAGATGATTGAATTGGGAATCCGGAGACTATTTTCATCCTGGCACAGTCATTGTGTGACCTTGGGCAAGTCACTACTCAGGTCCAAACCTCAGTACTTTTATTGCTGTAGTGAGGAAATTGGGTTCGATTCCTTTCAACTATACTGTGCTGTGGCTTCAGAATACAAGGAACCCTGCCCCTGAAAGGTTGGCACCTCAGGCTTTTGATTTAAGCAGCATTTCGTTACAAAGATGTTGTTAATGACCACGTAATCTATGATGTTTCTGTGGTATAGACATTGGCTCGTGTATTTACTTCCTATTTTTAACAAAAAGAGAACTTAAAATTCCCTGAATTTCTTTTAGCCTTTGATTAGAACTGTATGTAAGCTGTGAAATGGACCACACAAGCCATGGAAACATCACTGTTTGCTCTCTCATCATTGGCAACTTGCAGTGCTGCTACTCTGGAAAGTAATGCTTTAGTTTTCTGCTCAATCTTCATGCGGGGGAAAATGAAGTGTGTGAAATGCTTGCACATCCGTAACCCCCCAGTAATTTTACCAGGACTCCTCAGTTGGCAGCACCAGGTACACTTGTAAAGCCACTGGATATTTATGACTGTGATGCCCTTGTCTTTCAGCAGTATTGAAATATATTTTCTCATTTATTTGTCTTTATTTTCCCTTGGCACACCTTCTAACAATTGATTGACAGCAGTACTTGCTGGGTTGGTATTAAAGGTTTTCAAAGGTCTCTCTTTTCCTGCCCTTTATTTAATCAGATCTAACTATTTCATACAAGCATATGGTCTATTCATTTATATATCTAATTATCGCTCAAGAATGGCAGGAAATTTTTTTTCACTTGATTCTTTAGGTGTCATGAAGTCTATGAATTCCGTGTCATTCATTATTGAATTAAGGATAATGCTAGCAAGCCTATTTAAAATGTAAATCTTACACCTCTTGTGGAAAAATATTATTTTAAGTTAAAATGAGCTTTTCTGTTTCCTTGTTTTACATGTCTCTAGCGGAGCTCTGACCTGGAAGGAAATGGTGAAGCAGCCATTTGGTTGTACCATGGGAGGCCAAACTTTGCTGAGGACTGCATGCTCACTCAGTGGCACATTTTGCTGGCATGAAGTGGCGTGCTGTGATGCACCACCCTTCAGACAGCAGTTGTCCTGTAACTAGGCTCTAGAAGACTCCACTTAAAGTACCAATCGCCATTTACTCCTTCATTCATCAAAGGTTGACTATGTACCTACTGCATGCCTGGCTCTGGTCAAGGCATCGGAGCTATAGTAGCAAACTGTCAGTTAAATATTCCTGCTCTTGTGATTCACATTCTACAGAGAGAAGGAAAAAAAAAAACCCTAAGCAAATAATTAGCATGAAAGACAAGGCAAGGGCTAACGTGGAAAGAAAAGAAGGGTAGGGGAGCTGGGGATGTCATAAGTGACAGTGTGTGATTATAAATAGTCTGGTCAGTGAAGACATTGAAGAAGAGAAGGCATTTTAAGCAATGACTTAAATGATGAGGGGCTTGTGATGGGAAGAACATTCCCAGGTACACGGGATATACATTGCAAAAGCCAAGAGGTTCATGGAAGGGGCCGTTGTAGCAGCTAGATTGGGATGGTGGATATGAGGATCTGCAGAGCTCCCGACAGGCCAGAGATGTAGGAAGGCAGGTCGATTTTGTGGTTTTCTATGAGGCATGTGGTTTTGTTCTGAGCATTTTGGGGGACATTTCAGGGTTGGAGCAAAAGAGCAGGGCCGTGATCCAACTGATGTCATGAGTGGATCTCATGAACTTCTGTGTTGGGACTAGACCATATGCTCACAGAGCTGAGCCACATGAGAGGAGGTTCCTACAATAGGTTAGATAGGGAAGGTGATGATTTCTTCTGGGGACTGCAGTGGGGTGGTTTGGGACTCTGGGGCAAATTAGGCATGTACCCCAAGAGGGAGTTCTTGGGTTCTTATTGATATTCCAGGAATAGTAGCTGAAGATGGGGGGCTATATATGGCAAACCCAAAATTAGAATTCAGTTTTTGTCATCTACCAGCAATGTGACCTTAGACAAGTCATTCTTTCTCTTGGAACTACTTATTGTGTTTGTTTTTAAGTTGGAATAATAAGAACTACCTCTTAGGATTTTGTCAGAATTTAATTGGTGATGTTTGAAAGCTCTTCATAGAAGGCTTAGCATACTAAATGCTTCATAAATATTAATTTCTTTCAACTCCTCATTAGCTTAACTATGGTATTTTACAATGTAAGTTCAACAGATCATGGCTTATTTACCCATGAACTAGAAATATGTTCCTTTGACACTTTGGGGCAGGATCTGTGCAGAATATTTTATTTTGTAGTATGGCTGTCCCTCAAGTAGAAACAGGAAGGTTTTCTTTTTTCCAGTCCAAATAGAAGACAAATTGCTTGCACCCCCCAAAACACCCTTTAATATCATGCTTGAGATGAAGATCCTTTTCAAAGCAGAATCTCTCACTGGATAAAGGAACAAGATGAGGCCCTCAGGATGTCTTAAGGGCCCCAGAGAGTCTCCTCAAATTTTATGAACAATTTGTGAATGTGCATATGTTTCCCTGGGAATAGAAACTGAAGACAATGACATTTTTAAAGGAGCATATAGTATCAAAACATTCCCAACTATCATTCTTATAACACATTACTCAGCCAGAGCTTGTAATATGCCCCTGCTTTGTGTGAAAGAACTCTCAGCTCGCTTTTACTAATTCTCCTAACAAATATTTCACCACAAAACACTTTGTGGTTAGAAGATGTTATCCTGGCTTCTTCTATTTCTCAGTCTGTCAATATCTTTTGTCTTTGACTGTCCCGCAACTGCTAATTATAGATGTCTCTGTATGATACTGTTTACAGAACAGAGCCTTAGATGTCATTGGATTTTGTATCTGTTGCCATTTTGAACTATAAGGGATGAGTCTTAATTTTTTTTTAAGTATTCAATTAAAAAAAACCTGGGAGAAAAATTATAGCCTGAAAAGGTTGTTCGTTGCTATTTGTACTCAGTGAATATGATATTAACATAGTTTTCACTAAAGGAAAATTTGATCTTTTTTGGAAATTATTAGACTTGACAGAAGAATCATAAAGCAGATGAAATCTTGCATTCTGTATGACTCTGGATTTTTTCCCCCTTCTAAGCATTCTGTAGACACACTGACACCTAATGATTTTAATGATTGTAGACTGTTGTATCAAATGAAATGACCATTAGTTTTCTTAGATTTTTTTTTAAATTGATTCTTGAATCACTTTTACTCAAATTAATGATGAACATGTATTTTCTCCCAGTAAAGTCTCTATAATTTAAAAACAAATACTTGTCTACTTACTAACTAGGAGCCATACACCAAGTACTGTTGTGGGCACAAACCAATGAGCTGAAGGTGTAGTTGAAAGATCACATGCAAAGCAGTCTTCTAGGCTGTGATGAATCTGGTATTGTCTCATCATGGTCATTCAATTTTAAAAAAGAACCTTCATCTCCTGAGATATAGAGAACACAAGAAAGTCAGTCAGAGTGAAGAAGTCTACATTCATTCTATACAGAGGTGATTTCCCCCCTAAAATTTACCTTGCTTATCTTGCTAAAATTTACCTTAGCAAGTCCTTTTTAACTTGCTACTGAGTGCTTCTAGGCACACTTTCCTAGCATTGCTTTGTATGGTTTTCACTTTATTTCATGAGGCAATCTATTGATGACTTAGTCAAGTTCATATATGTGGGTAGAATAATTCAGATATGGCATATCTCTCTCTGGGTTGGCTGAAAGAAAGCTTGTGCTATTGTTTCATTTGGTTTTGTGTATGTGTATGTGTGTATGCTTATTTTTCATTGTATATTTTCTCATTCTAATGCTTATTTATATGTTCCAATAATTCTCTGCCTTAGTTGTGCCTTGTGTTTTCACAGTTTTTTACCCATAAGAGAAATACTCTGCTGGCTTGATGACATTGGAATGGTGAGATATTTACCTCTGTAGAATAGCTGAGTTTCAAAATCACAAATCTAATGGCAACATTTTGATGCCTGTCACTGTATGCCAGGCTATTTATTGAAGAATACAGTCCTTTGGAACATTTTTCTTATTGTTAGATTGGGGGGGCCTCAGACTTTCCAAAGACTGTGGATTTTCTTGGATTGCTTAGAAGCAATCTAGTGAGGTATTCCTTTGTAACATGCTCTTGTTCATAGCCTTAGATTAGACACTCATCTTTTGGCAGAATGAAGGCTTTACTGAGAAACTACTGTGTATCTCAGATGACACCATAAAACATTCCTTGCCTCTATTTAGCCTTCACTTTATCAGGTGAAGGAGATGCTGAAATTGTTAGAGTACAAGCAGTTGATATTACGGCATGTCACTATTGCTGTAAAAGCGAAGAGTCAGCTTGGTATCTGGGGCCAAAGAAGGCCCTTTGTGAAAGAACACTATTGAGCTGGCATCTGGTCAAGCAGCAGGAATAAGAAAGGAAAAAGTATGACTGGATTAGGGATTGTCTGCTAATGCTGGGATAGAAGAAAATGGCTTATGACAGGGACAATGGCATGAACATAGGCAAAAAATCAGAAAAATCTAAATCAATATAGAATATAGAGGTTATCCATAAAGTAAGTTGGAGAGGAAGTAGGAACTATTTGTTTTATAATTATATATTGGCAACTACATGTTAGGGAATGGTGATAGGCTTATCTACATAGATATACTTTCTGATTTCCCAGACTCAACTTTCTAGTGAAAGACACAGTAGAAAAATATATTAAAAAAATCATAGGCAAAAGATGCAAATGGAGATCAATCCTATTGACCCTTATAAGGAGAGAGACTGCGGGAGGGTATTGATCTTATTGAAAGACACCACACCATTACTTCTCCAGAGACTTCTCTCTAGTATCACCACATTGTAGTCTAGAATTGCAAATAAGAATAAAGCAAGGAGGGTTTAGGAGATGGACCAATCAGTAAAGTGCTTGCTATGCAATCATGAAGACTTAAAGCAGGTGTAGTAGTGCATGCCTGTAAGCCCTGCTCTGGGAGGTAGAAACAGGAGGGCCTATAAGGTTTTTGTTTGTTTGTTTGCTTGTTTTGCTAAAGCAGTGGTTTAATTGTGACCTGTATGTTGGGCACACATTTTTGTTCCAAAATTGAGGCAGAAAGCAACAGTGGACAACATTCAACATTGACCTCTGGTCTCCATGCCCCAAACCAAATACTATTTTCTCTCTTACCCAAATAAGAAATTCAGTATGGGGGCTCAAACATTCACATTCCTTCAACTGTGGTTACAATCTTGGTACTGCTGTGAGATTTTCAGAGATGCCCTAGCAGAAATGGTACTTTAAGAAAAGCCAAGAATAAGAAGAAGATGGAGACCATCCCTAGTAGAGGAAATAGTCTTTGCATGACTCAAGTAAGAGGATGGGATTCTTGAGGATCTACCAAGAAGCATTTGTGTTTGATGCAAGAGATGAAGCTGGAGAGGTGAGCCGGTAGAACTCTTCAGTGTTTTATAGGTAAGGAAACCAGAAGCTGTTTGCCTGTGTTTTCTCAGTAGTAAATGGCAAAACTACTGAGCTAGTTCACATCTCTGTGCTCTATGATTGACTTGCGCTTTTATTATTTAAAGCTAATGTTTCTCTGAATTTGGGTACCATGGTATACTCTAGAGATGTTATACGAAGCCATTTACTCAAGGTGTTTGCCTTCATGGGGCCCTGTCTTGCTCCTTTCACTAAGTCATGTTGCATTCTTAGAAAACAAGGGCCAAATGAGAGATACTGTCTACAAGCTAAAACCCTCAACATGGCTTAGAGGATAGGATTGCTTCTTTATGTACTAGACTGGAGCTTCTAGGATATGGAATTATTATTCATCTTGATTATTTCCAATCTTCACTTAGTTTTTTTTTGTGTTTTGTTTTCCCCAATTTTAGATTTTCTATCTACATGCTATACTGTGTATAAGAAGAGAAGTTTCTAGAATTTCCATTTTAGGTTTTGTGCTTTGTATTGGCCACATGCATTGACCATAATGGAACCAGAATGCTTCTGGTAACTGGCTCAGCTATGTGTCCCACAACTCTTCCTGAAGTAATTATTGTGGCAAGGACATTTCCAGTTGCTATCCATAGGAGCTGTAGTAACTTTGGGAATGTGGATGCACAGAAATTTATGAGAGTAGACAATGGTGAGAAATGTCACATTGTCACAATACTGAGAGTGAACATGTAGATGTTAAAACTATTGATGGTTTTAGTGTACAGAGGCCAAGGATAGTAAAGGCAAATGCATAGGAGATTTCTGTATCAGAAAGAAATAGCTCTAACTGTATTTTGAATGTGCTTCTGGAGAATATAGAGATGATACAATTTGTATAATTATCTTAATATAGAAAGTTTTTCTTTGGTGCTCTATTTAGTATATAGAGCATTTTCCAGAAACATAACTATTGAGTGTACAGTGAAGAAGAACTGAAATGGGAAGGCATCAACTCTGCAGAGAAGAGTGAGGTTAGTTCATCCAGGAGACTGAACAGCAAGATGATAACCAGAGTGAGACAAAGTTGAGTACTTTAAAACAGAGCATATAAATGATAGAATCTGAAAACATAACACTTAGAGAGGAGAAATAGATTTTGCTTGACTGATATAGTATTGAAGTGAACTTTATCTGTTATCTTGTGCCTCAGTTACTTCTCTGTTGCTGTGAGGTGACATCATGACCAAGGCAACTTAAAGGAGAGTTTATTGGGTCTTATAATTTTGGAAGGTGAGTTCGTGCCCATCATGGATAGGAGCATGGCTGCAGGCAGGCATTGTTGTTCATAAGCACTACAGACAGACAGACAGATAGAAAAAGAGAGACAGAGAGACATACACACAAAGATACAGAGAAAGATAGACAGCTAGAGATAGAGAAATAGAGAAACACTGGGAATAGTTTGGGCCTTTGAAACTTTAAAGCCCATCCACCAAGTGACACACCTCCTCCACAAGGCCACACCCCTTAAATAGTTCCACCACTTGGGGACCTAGCATTCAGATACATGAGCCTCTGAGAGAAATAGTACCATATATTAGATGCTGATTCAAATCATATACCACCTTCTGGAGAATTCTTTGCCAGCCCACCTAATTGGCATTGTAACTGCCTTAAAAAGACCATTCCATTATTCTGTAAGTCCAGTTGTTTCATGATGGTGGGGAACGTGGTAAAACCAATGAATTCCAAGTGTGTGGCCATGGTCACACTTCTCTGGCTGTCTTGAAATCTCCTCTGCCAACAAAATCAGCTCCAAAACTCTTTATTTTAGCTTCAGACAGATTCTGAGGACATGGACAAAAAGCAACATTCTTTTCTACAACATCACAAGAATGATAACTAGCCCATTTATTAATATTGTTCTCCTATGAAACTTCTTTAGTTAGACCACCAGAGTCTACAATGCTTTCAGAACCGTTGTCTTCCAAGCTCTTACTAGGATGGCCCACATTCTCATCTATCTATCTATCTATCTATCTATCTATCTATCTGTCTGTCTGTCTGTCTGTCTATCTATCTATCAATCATTCATTCATCTATCTGTCTATCTATCTGGATAGATATTTATTTATTAGATAGAATTTATATATACTATATTATTTAGTTTAGATGTTTATGTAGATTAGATTATTGATTAGATAGAATTTATTAGAGTGGTTTACAGGCTATGGTCCAACTAGTCCAATAATAGCTATCTCCTGATAAAAAGAATAAGGATCCAGTAGTTTTTCAGTCCATGAGATTGGATGCCTCAGCAGTCCCAATATAGTTCTAGAGTTCCAAGGAAGTTCTAGACAGCTGTCTGTGTTGGAATCCCAAAAAAGCAGTTTCTAACACTAGTAAAAGATTAGCAAACTGTGGTACATCTACACAATGGAGTACTACTCAGCAGTAAGAAAAAATGATATCCTAAAATTTGCAGGCAAATGGATGGACTTGGAGAATATTCTCCTGAGTGAGGTATCACAAACTCAGAAAGATAAGCAGGGGATGTACTCACTCATTAGTGGTCTCTAAACAAACAAACAAGAAAAAAGCCAAGCATGCTCAAGCTGCAAACCACAACCACTGAACAGCTTGGGATCAGAAACACCCTGGACTGACTCCTCGGATCCCACTCCACCTAAAGGAACACCTGACTCAGTCTTGAGGTTGGGGGGACAAAACTGGATCTGCCAGGAGTGGAGACTGAACTAAGCAATATTGGGTCAGTGGGACCATAGGACTGTCTGCAGCCTACCCAGGGAGGGGATGGGGAATTGTGGAGAAGAAAAAATGACCTGATGTGGTGGAAGGGGGAAGGGACCTTGAATAAGGATATGCAGCGATAGAAAGCATGACTTCTTTGTTAATAATAATAATAATAATAATAATAATGATAATAATAAAAAGTATACAGAAAAAAAATCCAAAAAAGAAAAAAAAAGATTGACTCAGGAGAGATGAACTTGCCACTGAGAGTGAGGGCAGACAAATAAAGCAAAAACTTCCTTCTATGGCTTTTTAAAAAAATTTTTTTGTGGGTTGCCACTAGATGGTGAGACCCATATTTAGGGTCAGTCTTCTGAGCTTAAAGGATCTAATCAAGAAAAATTCCTCATAGTGTATGCAGCTTCCTGGGTTTTAGTTAATTCTAGATAAAATATAGCTGATGACTAAGACTAGCCATTACACCTTGCCTTAAACAAAAAGTCAAAAATATGGTTCTATCCCTTTGGTAACCATGAACCTGGTGTGGCGCATATATGGCTACAATTCAGACCAGTCCTGGGGAGTTCTAAGACCATTTGGGTGTTCCAGGAGCACAGTGGAGGTAATTAACTTTTCCATTGGTATTTATGTAACAGCACTTAGGTAAGCCTCCTAAAGCTTTCCACTTCCAGGGCATTCTAGTTTTATTAAAACAATTGATTTGCCTAGCAAATTCTGTCTATATATGGCAGACTAACTTTAAATGATAAAGTACAAATGTCATTTGTTTTGCTGTCTGTATGTAAATGCTACTCAAGAACTTATAACCCAAGCAGGCGTATGAGGCCAGTTCACTCAGTAATTACTTAGCGAAGAACTGCTGTTGACATTTTGCTTTTGTGTTTCCTTCCTAGCTCCTCCAATGAGCTGAAGTGCATGATTTGCATGGGTGCCCGTCATTTTCTCAACAAAAGCCAATGAGCTGTATGGCATTGTCTCTTTGCATTAGTGTGGTTTTCACATCTGCTGGCCTTTTCTGCTCCGCATCATCACGGCAACCAGGAGCTAACATTTTGTTGGCAATTTGTTGATGCTTATTACTTGTCGGCTTTTCAATCTGCTTAACCACTGGCATGAGTTTCACTGTCTTTCAAAGAAAGAGTTTCTTGCAGTTAATATAATGTTACCTAACATACATTTTTCCCTTGGGTCTCTTTTTCCTGTCTTGAATCTCATTTGTGAAGAGGCCCACCCCTCACAATGAGTATTACTGGTTTATTTTATTTTATTTTAAAATGTGAACATTCAAGAGAGATCAGTGAAATTCAAGTCAGTGAAACTTAAGAGATACTTAGAAGATCCTTGTTCAAATATGCTAGAGACCTATGTGTGGGTGTGTTCTTAAAGTCTACAAATTGCCCTAGCTCAGTGACTGTCACTTAGTGTCGGGGAGTGCCAAATATATAAGGAATACCAAGTGAAAGGAATGTGTTAATGACAGCCACTGTGGTTAGGTTGACCATATTTGTAGTGTTAGTGTATATGTTCATTGATTTCTTATGCTCGTAGATTGTGTAATTTCCTTTTAGTGTTTTCATTTTGAGGTAAAATGTGACTTTCCTCTCCTCTTCAGAATTTACTTCTTTGTGTGATTCTCAGCAATAGCAGGGAAATGCTAAAGGTGTCTCCTCACAAGTTAAAAAAACCCAAATTAATTTGTTTACTCAGTAACAAAGGGAAAAATGCTATGAGACACAATATGCTCTTGGTCCCCTAAGCTCCCTAGTCACACGGGACAATAGAGACAATCTACCCTTGTTTTCTAATTTAATGTTAAAATTAGTTGCTAAAATGTGATAAAGTGAAGTTCACGAATACACTATTTTTGGATTCATGTTTATCATCTGTTCTAACTGGGACTTGAGATTTATAAGTTAATTTAATATGCTGTTTAATGGAGTGTTACTAAATCATAACTTACAAACTTCTTATTTATCCTTAATGTTTGGGAAATAGAACATTAGAACATTCTGGATCTTCAAAAATGCCACACTTTGAATCTTCTACAGCTATTTCTTTTTTTTTTTTTTAAAATTTATTTTGTATTTATCAAGAAAAACAGTAAAATGAATTTAAAATGCTGAGAAGTTAACAATAACTATAAAGAAGATAAAAATCATAGGCATGACTTATCAAAGGTGATAATGCAAATAAGATTGCTACACATATATTTACTTTGTGTTCAGCTTTCCCTCTGAATTTTTTTTCCATCCCTGTATATCCTTATTCAAGATCCCTTCCCCCTCCCACTACATCAGGTCATTTTTTCTTCTCCACAACTCCCCATCCCCTCCCTGGGCAGGGAGCAGACAGTCCTATGGTTCCACTGACCCAATAATACTTGGATCAGTCTCCACTCCTGGCAAATCCAGTTTTGTCCCCCTCCCTCAAGAGTGAGTCAGGTGTTCCTATAGTTGAAGTGGGATACAAAGGGTCAGTCCAGGGTGTCTCTGATCCCAAGCTGTTCAGTGGTTGTGGTTTGCAGCTTGGGCATGCTTGGCTTTTTTTCTTGTTTGTTTGTTTAGAGACCACTAATGAGTGAGTACATCCCCTGCTTATCTTTCTGAGATTGTGATACCTCGCTCAGGAGGATATTCTCCAAATCCATCCATTTGCCTGCGAATTTTAGAATATCATTTTTTCTTACTGCTGAGTAGTATTCCATTGTGTAGATGTACCACAGTTTGTTAATCCATTCTTCAGTTGAGGGACATCTAGG